>APFE031390438.1:77146-111400 GCA_000404065.3 Pinus taeda | reverse complement strand
GATGTGTCCCTACCTCAGACACTCCTTCGCATAATGGCCAAACTTATTACAACCAAGGCATCTACCTTTCCTTCCACCATTAGATCCGGACTTCCCATTGAAGTGATCTTTAGGTAGGCCATCAGAAACTTCCGCTGTGTCATTCTAATAGTATTCTCTGCTTCAACTTCACCCTTGGTGAATTTGAAGAGGGATGAGGAATCCATTGATCCTTTTGTCCTTTCCCAATTGTTTTCGGTGATTGATCTTTCACTCTTGCTTGGGCATTGTCTTCACCTTAGCTCTGATACCATGTTAAGTTTAGGTATGTTCTATGCTTAGAGCAATTTATTTCAATTTTCATAGTTAGCTCACAACAGCATTAAAGTAAATTGCAGATAGAACATAAACATAAATTGCAAGAGACAAGCCAAGACAAGAAGACACAAGATGTGGCGGTAGCCAGGGACAAACCCCAATGTGGGGAAACCCTTGATCAATTCTTCTTATATGTTCTTCAATAGTTCAGCAGAGAGAGAGAGAGAGATAGTACATTTACAAAAGAAGTCAACACTTTGACTTATCTAGATAAGAGCATAGATCATCTCTAAGAAGATAATACATGAGATCAATTGAAGACATGCTGCTCAACTGATTTTCCAAGGTGACTCCACCTATCATTGTGTTGCATGTTGTACCATGTTGCACCCATCATCACAATGTTGGACCTTATGACCATGTTGTACACATCATACTGCTACACCTTATGTTGCATTGTTGTCCTAGTGTTTAGCACTGTTGTACCTTGTGCCACTGCTGCACCATGTTGTCACCCATGTGCTTGTTGCACCATTGCTACTTCGTGTACTTGCTGCACCAAGTACCATACTTCTGTCCCATGCATCTTGGCAGCACTATGTCACCTTGCCGTCCCATGCATCTTGGCAGCATTATGTCACCTTGCTGTCCCATGCATCTTGGCATCATTATATCTCCGTGCTGTCCCATGCATATTGGCAGCATTATGTCTTGCTGTCCCATGCATCTTGGCAGCACTATGTCACCTTGCTGTCCCATGCATATTGGCAGCATTATGTCCTGCTGTCCTATGCATCTTGGCAGCATTATGTCTTGCTGTCCCATGCACCATACTATTATGTACAGCCACCAATTTGGCTCCCACAGACTGCCCAACAATCTGGTCCAAATTAATCCTCAACACCTACAAGAAATGTCATAGACAACATACCTTAGCTCACTGTTTTGAGGTCTGATTTTTTTGCTGCAACTCAGGTCTGGTTAGGGCATATCACAGTGTCTTTGCCAGCCTTCTTTTCTGCCCAGATTTGCTCCAAGGTGATGCGGCTGCCCCTTCCTTGTGGTGATGAGACCCTTCACAATAATCCTGGGCAGTTCTAGCCTTTACAAGGTCCATGGCCTGCCCTCACAGCAAGCTTCCATAGATTTGCAACAAACTGGTTAAGGGTTTGCCCGTCCTCTAAACAGTGGATGCAGCTGCCCTTCCTTGCAATAATTCAGTCACTTGAGATGGCCTAACACAGCCCTTCAAACCTTTGCTAGAATGCCGCCTTAGCTGCGGCTACAACAGAGAATGTTTAGGGTGGCTGAACAGCATTTAGGACAGCTTTGATCTGGACAGTGTATAGCCTTGTGTCCACCATAAGAGTTGCCCTCCATGTAAGCTACCACATCAGGACGTAGAGCCTTCCTCTTCATTGCCTGCATCTAGATCTAGGCCATGCCTTCTCTATGACAGCATTGAGCTAGATCATCCTCTCCATAGGGCTGCGTAGATTCTTAGGATCGCTTCCTCCCACCAAAAACCCAAAGACGAGTGGAGAGAAAGAGAACACAAGAACTGTGTGTGAGAAATAACTCTCAAGTCATCTCCTTTAATACTAAAACGTTGAGCACGTGGGGTTTATTTGGTTGTTGGCCGACCTTGACGAATCGTCTTATAACACAAATAAATTCATAACTTCATAAATACTTATCGGAATCAGATAATCCTTAGATCAATCCTACACCTCTCGGTGAGAGGAATCCAGGAAAAATATCAGCTGCCATAAATAAGATGACCCACATGGATTTTGGCCCCATTTGCCAATTTTAACACAGGGTCAACAAATCCCATCCACAAAAGTTGTCCACCGCTTAACACAACCCTTTACAGCAACTTTTACTAGCTCTAAATCACTCAAAGTTTCCCCAAAAGCTACAAGCTCATCATGAGCCAACTAGATCTTAGTGAGGCATGATGTCAGAGTCTCAGATCTGTTCATTCTGATGTTGTTTAATTTCTCCTACATTACCATTTTCTTGTTTTCATTTGAACTTTGATAAAGACTAGTGAAAGCTACCCACATTTGACGTCTAGTGTCCTTCCCTAATATGAGAGGAATTATGTGATCCGTCACACCATCCAAAATTATACACCTTGCTTTCATATCTTTAAGATTGTGTTTTGTTGCAAGGTTTGGATCTGAAGGGCCCTGAATGCCTTTGTTTACAAGATCCCACAAACCATTCATTTTCAGGATCATGGTAATCTGTTCCTTCCAAGGACTGAAATTAGCAACCCCACCCAGCCTGTCTTCATATCGTAGACTGCTCAAAGATGCCATCTTCACAAATCAACCACAGCCACAAATCCCAGCTACAAAATTTAATAAAAAATTGTTGTTGTCGTAAAAAGAAAACTCACTGCTGCAAACCCTCATGATCTCAGATCTCTCTCTTGAAGTTTTCTAGATAGCTCTGATACCATGTTAAATTTCAAATACTAGCCAGATTTATTTTCTCATGGCAATAACTTTATTCCCAACAATTTATTTATTTAGCCAAATAAATATTGAATTACCAAAAAATAAAATCATTGGTATTTTTAACTTCTAGAAATGAATATCTACAATGGAATATAAATTAGAGAAATCAACCAGACACTGCAAAAAACAATTTACCCACAAAAATTCTTCGTTATCTTTAATCTAGAAAATCTGGGTTTTCGACCCACAGGGATACAAGGAAATGTACAATAACTGGAACCTGTACTCAGCCCCCAAGGATGAATTTAGCCCAAGGAATTCGGCCACCCGAGAATCGAACTTTAGAAGAAATCAGCCTGGAGAAATTCAGTGAAGCGAACAAAGTTCCTTCTAAAAATTAATTACTCCAGAAAACTTGGAATATAAAGATATCCATGAGGATACAAATATTATATATTAATTGTGTGAATAAGAATGATTTTACAAATGTGAACGAGAGGCTTGCTTATATATCAGGCAAGTGTCTCTTCATGAAGAGTCATGTCCTATTAGACATACCTCTTAAGCCTAATTACTAGCTTAACTAATCATTATTTATGATTATTATTGTTTACAATTATTTTACATTATTTATAAATATTTTATTCGTTACATTTCCTCCTTCCTCAAAAAGCTTTGTCCTCAAAGCTTGTCGATGAAAAAGGCTTGATCTCTTTTTCGGCTTTGAAAGTCTTTCTGTCTCGAAATAGTCATCCTTGTCGATACAAGTTGATATGACCTTCTTAGTGACAAACAAAATTGTCGCACTGAGAAGGGATCAGACCATCCCAGATTAATCTTTTGTATAGTATTCTAATCACTGGAATTTTGTAACGACTTGTTAGCATAAGACTGGAGTGAGATTACATCACTATTATCTGGAACATCAGTTTGTTGTTTCTGGCCTGAATGGTACCGATACGTAGCATGGTTGATTGGTCTACTCTCATGATTCAGATGTCGATATGGAGTTTTCAGATTTTCTTCCGGCGAAGATGTTGTTGAATTGGTTATGTAATATTCACTTGGGATGTCCATTGTCTGAACTGCGACATCTAAGTGTGTCGTTTCTTCAACTAACTTGTCTTCTTGAGTTGTCATATTCACTGGATCGGTATTCGTTCCCTTATTTTTTTTAATAATCCTTTTGAGTATATATTAAATTTATATTAAATTAATATATATACTATATATCTCACCTCTTTTGACTTGAATGTGGCACTTCCCGACTTTTGAATTTGGACTTTGTATATTAATTTATTTTTTTAATATTATAGATTTTTATGATGTCACCACACTTAATATAAAAGTCACACTTAATATAACATTTTATGATGTCACCACACTTAATAAATATAAAGGTCATGTCTTTTCAAATGACAAGATCACGATGTTCACCAAACTTTTTAAGTAAAAAGTAAAACTTACCTTTTAGGTAAAGAGATTTTGTATCCCTTTTGTTTTTTTCTTTTACTTTTAAAATACCATGGGCAATTACCATGGGTTGTTTCTAAAACCACGGGCTTCTCCACGTAAAAAGTTTTAAATATCACTTGGTATGAGATTTGTATCCCTTTTGTTTCTTTTATTTAAAATACCATGAGCAATACATGGGTTGTTTCTAAACCACAAGCTTTACCAGGTGATTTAAAAAAATAATAATAATAATAATAATTAAATTATATAACATATAGTTTTCAACTATAATATATATATATATATAACGAAAGTTCAATATCGAATTTAAATCGGAATGGAACGGCACGATGGTTTGGCGGCAGATGTGGCCCGATAACGAGGTTAAGGAATTTGTGGACTATCAAAGGTGGTTAACATAGAAATGGCAGTGGCTTCGTGGCGTTTAATGGGAGGCTGCAGTTGGGCAATGAAGGCAATCTACAACG
This sequence comes from Pinus taeda, assembly GCA_000404065.3. Taxonomy (NCBI): domain Eukaryota; kingdom Viridiplantae; phylum Streptophyta; class Pinopsida; order Pinales; family Pinaceae; genus Pinus; species Pinus taeda. The sequence continues at coordinate 106,692 of APFE031390438.1, read as the reverse complement.
GCGTTGCAGAGTGGAAGTAATGGTGATATGAAAGAATTCATGGAGCGCAATTTTGATAGCAGTGAATTGCACTGGAATAGTGAGCTTCGATGGTTTGTGTGCCCAAGTTCGCTTCAGCGTAGATGAATTCACGATAGCGGTAGGACGTTCGACAAAATGGGACTGCGTGACCACCGATGGTGCATAGAGATGCGGTAGAAGGGAAGAATTAAGGCGGGTTCGTGGACGATTGTCGCAACAAAAGCAGTCGGTAGTGGCTGGGGACAGGGTCAGCGGTTCACTAAAGTCGGAATATCCACGGCTGCGGTAGATACAGACAGCGGCTATGGACGCGTATAGGAGGGATGGGAATGGCAGTCGAACAGGCAGCAGTGAAGTGGACGGGGGTGACGGCTGTGTAGAGGAAAATACGCAGCGAGGGGTAGGGTTTGGCGGTTGTGGATAGTTGCAGCGAGAGCAGTCCAAGCGGAAAGTGTGTAGACAGGGTGTCGGTAGTGAGTATGGCAGCAGAAGGTAAGTACAGTGATAGCAGTGGACAGATGCGTGAAACTAGCAGTGGATGGATGTGTGAAACCAGCACAGGTGAGAGGATTCGACCGCTCTAATACCAAATGAAGCAAACAAAGTTCCTTCTAAAAATTAATTACACCAGAAAACTTGGAATATAAAGATATCCATGAGGATACAAATATTATATATTAATTGTGTGAATAAGAATGATTTTACAAATGAGAACGAGAGGCTTGCTTATATATCAGGCAAGTGTCTCTTCATGAAGAGTCATGTCCTATTAGACATGCCTCTTCAGCCTAATTACTAGCTTAACTAATCATTATTTATGATTATTATTGTTTACAATTATTTTACATTATTTATAAATATTTTATTTGTTACATTCAGCCCAATCAATTAGCTAGCAAATCGACCTGCACCCCCCCTGTGTTATCACTGCCCCTCAGGAAAACTCGACCCCCTAGCAATTCAGCTTTCTCCAAATCAAATCGACCTTCCTTCAACAACTCAGCCCTATAATCTCCTTAACTCGACCTCCTGCATTCACCTTCGATTCACTCATACTTCTACTCCTCTATGTTCCATTCCACTGAGCCACTCACACTAGAGAAAATCACTCTCTCTATGATGACTCCTCTATTGATTTCTTGTGTGGCTTCACCTCTTAATTAGGCTTTCTTTATAATCTTCGTTAAGTCCAAAACCCTAACCCTAATCTCCCTTCTAGAATACTTGGAGGTCAATAGTTGAGATTATTTCTAAGTCACTTAAATAATTAAATTATTTATCCTTAGAAAATGACTTTATAGTCCACAATATTTAATTGACTATAATCATTGTACTTTTCTTAAGTTAGACTTAGGAAAGAAGACATAAGTCACTTACTCCACCAAGCAAGCACCTAAAGAGGCACTATATCATCTCCCACATGATATGACACCAAGCCCATGCAAAAGACCTTCCGAAGCTACCACAAGCTTCAACATGCATGAAGTGGCATCTCAACCTATGTACAAGCTTCCCACCCCTTGGATTAACTTCCCACAACAATTGCATTCTACTCCCATTGAGCCCAAATCCTTGCAATGGTTCCGTGAACCCTCCAAATCGAAACAATGTTTTGGCAAAATATCTCCTTCAATCTACTATGAAATCAGTAAACAGCAAATGCTTATTGAAACCCCAAATACCTATCCAACTCCAAATCCAGTGACACAACCAATGAATGTTACATCTCCAAATGCTCATAATGATAAATGTGCAAGGTAAGATGGGTTGGGGATTGTGTTCATAAAGAGGGGATTAGGATTTTCAGGCAGTAAGTTTTTATGTCTTGGATTTTTTCCTTCTCTTTTTTCTTTGGCTCACTAGACCCACACATAAGCAGTTGTTAGCTTTCAAGGTTTTAAACCAAACGTGTTTGTACCATGTCTGGAGGTGCTTCATGAGATTTGGGGTACATGTTGTATGATCAACCCCCTTGATGACTTGTGATGGATTTGGATATGGAGCGTGGCCGATGATGGACTTGCATATTGGAAATGGCTTACTCAATGGTTGCTTGACCTTAGTAGTGTACTTAAATAACAGTGTTCCCTAGGGTGTTGGAGATCTTCAAACAGCTTTAGTGACATTTGACATGATGGCCAAATGGAGATGCTTGCTTAAAGAACCCTTGCATTAGAGTGTTTTGCATTTTGGAGGTGTGCATTCAACTTTGACAACAAATGTTAGCTTAGACGATTGTATAGAGTCTCAAAGTTGACTTGAGGATGCTTGGGATGCAACAGTGTTCATGCATGGGGAGTGGACCTATAGGAGTACATGGCTTAAGAGGTTTGCTAGAACCTTTAGAGGTTTATAGGAAAAGCGTCGGACACACATTGTGAAGTACATGGCTTAGGAGCTTCGTTAAAGTCTGTGGACACTTGTAAGAGCAACATTGGACACACACTATGAAGTGCCCTTGCATTTGGAGCCTTGCTTGTGGACAACATCACCTTGGAGCTTGGCATGTGTCCCTTGGAGTACAACACTCCAATGTGTGAGCCTATATGTGATTGTAAATTGCTTGTAAGAGCGTAGACCCACATATGTATTGTTGGCCTCCCTTACCTCTTGTATATATAGAGGAAGGACAAAGTCCTTTACTCATTCATCATTCTTGTTCATATTATATTAGAGATGTGACTCGGACAAGTGAACTTGCCTTTTTTCTATCTTTTGAATCTTCTTTTGTACTTTATCTCTTGTCTTTGAGTCGCTAGGGTTACTTGGACCTTCATCGAGCACCATGAATACTAGGGTTGAGGTTTTATCCCTTAAGGACTTGGAGGTAGGGTTTTGAAATGAAATCATAGGATGTACTCGCTAAAAAGTAGAGGAAACGTTTTTCCTCAAAGGTCATGCTTGTGTGATGCATGCTTGTTGGAGCTCCTTGGTGTGAGCTAAAGCCTTCATTGTTTTCCCTAGCTAGGGTTTGGAGATCTTGAGGATTGCACTAGTTTTGGGATGAGGCTATGGTATGCACATTGCACATGAACTTCATCTTTATGCATATCAATGAAGTTTTCGGCTGTCAAATACTTGTGTAATTGCAGATTTGATTTTCAACGATCTCTTCATGTTTTGGTAATTTCCAGTGTGTATATGTCTTGCTGATTTGACACAAGTTAAGGATGATTTGCAAAGTTATTTAGCATTTATATTAAAGAAGATAAGGACACATTTGCTGCTGTATTTACAGTTGCCAAAACTGATATTTAGATATGTTATGTGCATCACAAGATTGCCCTAGAGGGTTGAAACTTATTAAAACAATTGGTATCTCACTTCTTGAATTGCCTATTGAATTGGGGTTATTAAGCGCTGAAATATTGTCCGCTGTTGCTGCTACTTTATTTGTATTTCATAACAACCCTACAACTGAAAATTCACACGATTAAGAACTGAGAAACCTCTAATTTATGACTGAAATTTTTGTTTCGCATTAGTTATCATTTGTCCAGAAATTTCTACAGTGGCCCAACCAGCATCCTCAAGATTGGTAAGTGTTATGTAAAAATTAGTTAGTTTAGGTTTATTATTTAGTTTTTAGTTAAATTAGACGAAAGGGCACAATCATAAGATCATGCCCTTTCCCCAAAGGGTGTCGATAGCGGTATATAAGCCAGGAACCCCATTTGTAAACAATCATCATCTGTAATTTCATCTTTTAATAAAATATTTATATAAATAAATCTGTTATCAAGAAGATTCTGCTCCGTCTGGTATCAGAGCCAACACGAACTGGTGACACCCACAAGTTCTGCTAGCCATCAGGCTCTACGGCTTTAAAAAAAAAAAAAAGCGGTGCGTGTGGACTGTGCGTAGTCTGCCTGGAGAAATACATTAGGTGAGGCGCTGACCATCAGGGGGAGACTGTGGAGGATACATTGGTAAATCTGCGTCTTTGTTCGTTGGGTGAACTACATCGTTCTTCATCTACGGTGACCAGAACCAGCATCGTTTTCTTTCTGCAGAACTGCAGCTACGAGGAATAATCAGAACCAACATTGTTTTCTTTCTACGGAACTGCTGCGTGGAATAATCTCTGCGGGGGTTGCGTGTGGTGGAACTACGGCTAGACCTGCGTCCAATTTTGGGACAAAATCAAAAGGTTTGTCCACGGTGTTGGGGTTTTACTTTTGAATGGTCAGACGAAAGGTGACCTACCAAAGACGTAACCTTCCGTACGAAAAATATATAATATTTATATAACATCCAATATATATATTCAAATATATATAACGTTATTTATGTATAAAGTGAAATATATATTTATAAAGTGAATATATATAGTAATATATATACATATAAGGTTAATTTAATTAATTAATTTTTTAATTAATTAATTTAAAAATATATATATTTAAGCTGGCAAATAAATACACGCCCCCACAAACCCGCTCGATGTCGACAATGACAATGGCGGATTTCCAAAAAAAAGTTGTTGGACTCAGAGCATAAGATAAATAGCAACCACAATGAGGTCAGTAAAAGATTAGATGAATTCAAGATCAAGCTTGAGGGGCAGGCTGACAATGTCAAAAAACAAGTTGACCAAATAAAAAATCTTCAAGATATAACAAATCGAATAGAAATAAAGATGGAAAATCAACATGTCCAAACAGAAGACGACATCAAAGAGGTCTTAACAATGCTGAAAATTCTGTGTAAAAAGGCGAATTGTACACCCGAACAACTACTAAAAGAAAATGAAGAGAACCAAGAACACATCTCATCAGATTCAACAACGTCAACAGACTCTCATGAAAAAGTTGAATCCCCAAAAAAATCAGTGACACCCCACCAAGAAGTGAGTAACACAACCTTTACAAATAAGCAACTTTGGGATACCTTTACGAATCAACGCCCTTTTTTTGCTCAACCATTAGCAACATACCAGCGAAGGGCAAAAGTCGAGATGCCTAAATTCGATGGAAACGAAAAAAACAATGTTGCATGGATAAACAAAGCAGAAAAATACTTTGAGATATATGACATCAATGACGATAACGAAAAGCTCAGGCATGCATCCATGAAAATGGAAGGAGAAGCATATAACTGGTATATGTGGTGGAAAAAGACAACACACATCATTAGCTGGAGGAAATTTAAAGATGCATTTTTTAAAAGATTACAAGGTGTAAAAAAAGAAGAGTTCTTTTCAAAACTCATCAAGTTATGACAAAAAGGAAGTGTGGATGAATACACTCAAGAATGGGAGACCTTAGTAACACGAGAACCTGGGTTATCAGAATCTCATCTAATTCAATCATACGTCTCAAGACTCAAAACCCATTTACAAGTAGAACTTGAGATGCATGACATTTCATCAATAGAAGTAGCAAGACGAAAAGCAAAAACAGCCGAAAAGAAATTCAAACAAATATTTTGGTCAAAATCCGAAAAAACATATTCAAGACGAAGAACACCTCAGTACGAGAACGCAAAAAATACAAGATATGTTCCACCACATCGTCGTGAAGATGAAAAATCGAATGTGGAAACGCAAAGGATAAAAGAGGGTAAATGCAAGCATTGTTGTGAGAAGTGGGACCCCAAACATAGGTGTGCTAAAGGAAAAGATCCAAAGAACCTATATAATTGTAAAGCAACCAATGATTCAAACAGTGAAGACTCTGACATAGAAGAAACAGAAGATACCCCAGAATTCTCACCAGAATTAGATGACGAAAGTATTCCGCAAGTGTCATTATCAGCCATGATGGGTATATCACAACTTCAGACCTTAAAGTTAAAAGGACACATAAAGAAGAACAATGTGGTGGTTCTCATCGACTCTGGTAGCACACACAATTTTTTAGATGTAACCGTGGCAAAGAGACTCAATATTTTTTCATTTCCCTTACCAAACATGAAGGTGATGGTAGCTGACGATAAGAAGATTGAAAAGGTGGGGAAATGCCATAAGGTTAAATTGTAGATTCAAGACTTCAATTTAGAGTCTCTGTTTTTCACAGTACCGTTAGGAGTAGATGTAGTCTTAGGTATTCAGTGGTTACGAACTTTAGGTACTTATGCCGCCAACCACCAAGTACAATTTATAAAATTCATATGGGGAGGTTAGAAGTACAAATTACACGGATTCCAAGCACCAGAAAATCAAATTGTATCATCATCGCAGATGATGAAGATGATTCGAAAGGGAGCACCCGCTTATGTAGTACAATGTCATCAGTTAGAAATGTTATTTGCAAATATGACCAATGAAGAGTCACCAGAGATACAAGATCTAATTAGGAAACATGAAAAAGTATTTCAAGACCTACCGATGAAGATGCCGCCTAATAGGGAAATTGAGCATACAATAGAAGTCAAGGCAGGATCAGACCCAATCAACATCAAGCCATACCGATATCCACATCACCAAAAAACAGAAATCGAGAGATTAATCCAAGACCTCTTAAAGTGTGGAATCATCTCGAAAAGTAAAAGTCCTTACGTTGCTCCAGTGGTGTTGGTAAGTAAGAAAGATGGGTCATTCAGGCTATGTATTGACTATAGGGGATTAAACAAAATAACAATTAAAAACAAGTTCCCAATCCCCTTTATCAACGAAATGTTAGATGAGCTACATGGCGCAAGGTATTTCTCAAAATTGGACTTAAGATCAGGCTACTATCAAATTAGAATCATATTAGAGGACATACCAAAAACGGCATTCCGGAATCCGAACACACGAAAGTCACTACGAATTTAAAGTAATGTAGTTTGGATTAACCAATGCACCAGCAACGTTTCAAGCAACTATGAACGAATTATTTCGCCCACATCTTAGAAAGTTTGTATTAGTATTTTTTGACGATATTCTAATTTACAATAAAACTTGGAAGGAGCACTTGCAACATTTGGACAAAGTTCTTACACTACTTAAAGAACACCAATTTTACGCAAAAAATCCAAATGCACCTTCGGAAAGGAAGAAGTAGAATACCTTGGACACATTATATCCCATGAAGGCGTAAAGGTGGACCCTAACAAAATCAAAGCTATAAAAGAATGGACCAAACCTGCTAATATATCCAAGTTAAGAGGGTTCTTAGGTTTGACTGGATATTACCGAAGATTTATTAAAAACTATGCACATATAACTGCACCTCTAACAAATCTTTTAAAGAAGAATTCGTTTCTATGGGATGAGGAAGCAGGAAGGAGTTTAGAAAAATTAAAGGAAATTATGTCTAGTGCTCCCGTATTAGCAACACCAGATTTTTCTAAACCATTTATCATTGAGTGTGATACTTCTGAATTCGGTATAGGTGCAGTATTAATGCAACAAGGACATCCAATAGCTTTTGAAAGTAGGAAGCTCAACAAAAGAGAACGCCTCAAATCCACATAAACAAAGAAATGCTCGCTATCATGCACGCACTAGCTAAGTGGAGGCAATATCTTTTAGGAAGTAAGTTTTCTATTCGAACAGACCATAACAGTCTCCAGCATCTCCTTCAACAAAAAACACTTTTCGAAAAACAACAAAAATGGGTTGAAAAAATTGTCGCTTTTGATTTGGAAATACTACATAAAAGAGGTAAAGACAATGTAGTGGCAGATGCCTTATCCAAGAAATATGAAGAACCAACACTACTTGTAATTTTGGTTGTTGTCCCTGAGTGGCTTAACGAAATTTGAAGTGAGTATGCCAAGGATCCAGAAATAACGGCAATAATCAATAACCTTCCCAACAACTCAAAATTTGAGTGGAAGAATGATATCCTATGGTATAAGGGAAGAATCTATCTAAATACAGATTCCAAGTTTAAGTTTAAGATACTCAAGGAATTACATGACTCACCATCAGCTGGACATGTAGGATTCTTTAAGACTTACTACAATGCACGTCAATCCTTCTTTTGGAAGGGAATGAATTGTGATATTCAGAAGTATGTAGCAGAATGTGACACATGTCAAAGGACTAAAAGTGAAAATATTATGACACCAGGATTACTCCACCCTTTAAACATTCCAAATCAAAAATGGGAAGAAATCTCGATGGACTTTATCGAAGGATTACCAGTATTTGAAGGCTAGGACAAGATTTTCGTAGTAATCGACAAACTCACCAAATATGTTCACTTTATGGCAATAAAGAAGTCATACTCAGCAAAAGAAATCGCTGAAATATTTTGCAAAAATATATATAAGTTACACAGTTTTCCAAAAGTCATTGTGAGTGATAGAGATGCCAAGTTCAAAGGTAATTTCTAAAAGGAATTGTTCAACCATATAAGAACCTACCTAAATATGAGTTCCACTTATCACCCTCAAACAGATGGCCAAACAGAGGTTGTCAATAAATGTTTGGAGGCCTACCTACGTTGCTATGCTATAAAAAAAAAAAACAAGTGGGCTCAATGGTTACATCTTGATGAGTGGTGGTATAATTCCACTTATCATACATCAGCAAAAATGATGCCATTTCAAGCTCTATATGGGTATGAACCCCCGAAATGGAAAGATCTAGCTATTGTCCAGACAAATCTACCTGCTTTTAAAGATCAACTAGAAGAAACCCAAAAAATCGTCCAAATATTAAAAGAAAACCTGAATAATGCAAGGAATCATATGAAGCAACAAGCAGATTGTAATAGAACCGAAAGAGAGTTTGAAGTTGGAGAATGGGTATTTGTTAAGCTCCAAACATACAAACAATTATCCTTAAAACAGAAAGGAAAAAACAAATTGGCACCAAAGTTTTATGGACCTTATCAGATCAACAAAAAGATTAGCCAAGTTGCGTATGGTTTAAACCTTCCAGAGATAAGTCGTGTTCACAACGTCTTCCACGTATCTTGCCTTAAAAGGGCACTAGGTAACAATCAAACAGCGCAAACAACGCTTCCATCCTTAGATGATGAGGGAAGAGTCATTTTAGAACCACAAGGTATTTTGTCTACTAGAGAAAGAAAGCTTCGATATCGTACTATCAAGGAATATCTGATCAAGTGGAAGGGCTTACCCGAAGAAGAAGCTTCTTGGGAGAATGAAGCATTTTGTCAACAGCATCCGTCGTTACGTATGCTTTGAGGACAAAGCATTCTTTCGAGAGGAAGGCATTGTTATGTAAAAATTAGTTAGTTTAGGTTTATTATTTACTTTTCAGTTAAATTAAACGAAAGGGCACGATCATAAGATCATGCCCTTTCCCCAAAGGGTGTCCATAGCAGTATATAAGCCAGGAACCCCATTTGTAAACAATCATCATCTGTAATTTCATCTTTTAATAAAATATTTATATAAATAAATCTGATATCAAGAAGATTCTGCTTCAGTAAGTCATGTCTAACTCATCCAAGTAACCAATTTTCATCTGACTTCGCGAAGAAAACCACCAATTCTGACCACTTTGGGCCAAAAACCAGTCAGACTGAGTCTCAACCTGACTCTGCCAATTCTGATAACATTGCTATCAACACAATGCATTTCCTACTAGAATATTAAAGTGTGACTCACACACATGCTCTAGCGCATTATTATCTTTGATGAGCAAAGTCAATAACTTTACTGATCAAATCAATCCTTAGTATTGGAAAAAGATTAAAAATAACCCCTGAAAACAAAAAAAGCACAAGTGGACAAAATTACAGGATATAAACAACCAATTCTCATAACTTATGATGAGAAAGGATTATTTTTTAAACCATGCAGCCGTCAGAGAACCTGCAGCAACTATAGAATTAAAATAGTAATTATTAATTATTGTGTTCAGCATTTGTAGCTATGCTGTGAACACACAAATTATGCACAAATTAGGAATCCTCACAAATGATGACAAGTGCTGAACAATTTTCTAATTGCATAATATGTTAGCAGCAAACCGTATAGAACAAGGAAAATTCTCTGTTCTGCAATAAACAAAGGCAACCAGAAAAAGATGATAAATAGAAGGATCTTATGGAAAAGACAGTTATTACCTTTCCTGAAATGATTTCATCATTATCTGGAAATGGACTGATTTTTGACACACTTTCCCTGAACTTAACTGCAATGTCAGAGACCATGTTTTTGATAAATGCTAAGATCTCCACACGGTTTTGGACCTGCAAAAAAATCCACAAATAATAAAACACTAACATCTTGAACATATTATTTGGTAGATCACATTAAACATATCAACAGAGTAGTGAAAACCATTCTGATATGCAGAATGAAAAAAACAAATTCAGCCTATTGAATATAATGATTAATTCTCCAAACGAAGATATGGAAAAACAGAACAAAAAACAACAGAGAAAATTTTATTCGATAAGCTACAATAGTAAATAAGGCCCATACCTGGAATTCACTCAACTGTTGCGTGGACCACTGTAAGCACTGAAATTGATTAAAGTCGTACAGTTCATTACCAGGCCCAATCCAACTTAGCCCTCCTTCCTTCACCACCTCATCATATGCTTTCTGGGCAACCTTCAAGCTTGCAGTATGGACCTCAGCCAGTTTTCTAGGTGGCATAGGTCTTCTCTGTCTCTCACTATTACTGACTGAATTCTCTGCATCTATCATTTTCTGGGCCTCATTCATGTAATCTCTAATAGCAGCAGAAAAAGCCTCATTGTATGCAATCTGGTATGCAGCCTTTCCACTGTTTAGTATGGATGAAATCTTTCCTTTATTAATGTCTGTAACTTGAATACATCTAACCAAAATTTGCTCATGCATCTGCTTACATGCTTCATGATATTGCTGACTGCCTTGATGGGGACCGACAAGGCCCTCATACCTGAACACATTAACGAATATCATTCAAAAGTGTAATCATTGAGATTTATTGACGCATACAGAACAATCTGTTATACAAGAAGAAATTTAAATTTTGCACCCATTCAGCCTTTCATGGCAAGATGTGGCTTTACTGATATTTATCAAGACTCTTATCCGTGCTTATTGATGTTTATCAGGACTCTTGTACTTCTAATTTCTTCTCTTATTGATCCGATAACATCAAATTCCTTGTCATTAATATGCACTTTTTATATCTTTTGCATAAATTTTCGCTGATAATTGCAGGAATATCGAGAAAACAGTTGGTTATTTTTACTACTATATAAGATTAAGACAGAAAGGAATAAATACTATCGAACATTACGTACACACAAGTCTGTCTTTATATCGCTTATAAACTCTAAGACATGTAAATTGTTATGTAACAAATTAGTTAATTTTAGGTTTATTATTTAATTTTAGGTTTAATTAGACAAAAGGGCACGATCATAAGATCATGCCCTTTCCCAAAGGGTGCCCATGGCGGTATATAAGCCAGGAACCCCATTGTAAACAATCATCATCTATCAATTCATTTTTAAATAAAATATTTATACATATATTTCTGCATATCAAAAGTTTTTCACTTCATCTAGTACCAGAGCGGGTTAGTTACCCCCCACTTCCGCTGTGCTCATAGTTCATCTCTGCAACTCACGCCAATTTTTCTTCCATCATACAATTCTCCACACAAACCCGTCCACCCCAACGCTATCCGTACCCACATACCTGTCTTCATTCCTATTCAAACTTCCATTGTTCGTCATTCATTTCTTACACGGTCTTAGTTCCGCGGCCCACACTTGGCTTCCGAGTGACCAAAACCTCATACAAACCAGCTGCGGTGGTTCTGTGTGGTGGACCTGCAGCTGCGCAGAATAAACCTCTGCGGTGGTTCTGTGCGGGTGACCTGTGGCTGCGTGGAATAACTTCTGCAGGAGTCCAAAGTGTTATCTGCCACCACAATTCTATTGATCGGTCTATGGAATTGTTATTTGCTGCCGGAGGTGACCCCACTAGCAGACGTGACGGTCAGCAAAGACGTAAAATAGTTATAACGTGAAATATACATAACGTTTATATAACGTTAATTTATATAATATATTATATATTATTATCTTATATAATCATATAATTTAATTAATTAAAGTTATTATTATATATTAATTAATTTATTTTAATTAATTAAAAAAAATTATTAAAATTTTAAACTAGCAGATAAATACACGCCCCCACAAACCTGCTCAATGTCGACAATGACAATGGTGGATTTCCAAAAAAGATTGTTGGACTCGAAGCATAAGATAAATAACAACCCCGATGAGGTCAGTAAAAGATTAGATGAATTCCATATCAAGCTTGAGAGGCAGGCTGAAGATATCAAAAATCAGGTTGACAAAATCAAAAATCTTAAGGATACGACAAATCGAATGGAAATAAAGATGGAAAATCAACATGTCCAAACAGAAGTAGAAATCGGAGAGGCCTTAACAATGCTGAAACTTCTGTGTAAAAAGGCGAATTGTACACCCGAACAGCTACTAAAAGAAAATGAAGAGAATCAAAAGCACATCTCATCAGATTCAACAAAGTCAACAGACTCTCATGAAAAAGTTGAATCCCCAAAAAAATCAGCGACACCCCACCAAGAAGTGAGTAACGCAACCCTTACAAATAAGCAACACTGGGATACCTTTACCAATCAACACCCCTTTTTCGCTCAACCATTAGCAACATACCAGTGAAGGGCAAAAGTCGAGATGCCTAAATTCGATGGAAACGAAAAAAACAATGTTGCATGGATAAATAAAGCAGAAGAATACTTTGAGAAATATGACATCAATGACGATGATGAAAAGCTCAGGCACGCATCCATGAAAATGGAAGGAGAAGCATATAGTTGGTATATGTGGTGGAAAAAGACAACACACGTCATTAGCTGGAGAAAATTTAAGGATGCATTTTTTAAAAGATTCCAAGATGTAAAGGAATAAGAGTTCTTTTCAAAACTCATCAAATTACGACAAAAAGGAAGTGTGGACGAATACACTCAAGAATGGGAGACCTTAGTAACACGAGTACCTGGGCTATCAGAATCTCGTCTAATCCAATCATACATCTCAGGACTCAAAACCCATTTACAAGTAAAACTCGAGACGCATGACATTACATCAATAGAAGTAGCAAGACGAAATGCAAAAACAGCCGAAAAGAAATTCAAACAAATATTTTGGTCAAAAGCGGAAAAAACATATTCAAGACGAAGAATACCCCAATATGTGGACTCAAATAATACAAGATATGTTCCACCACATCGTCGTGAAGATGAAAAATCTAATGTGGAAACGCAAAGGATAAAAGAGAGTAAATGCAAGCGTTATGGTGAGAAGTGGGACCCCAAACATAGGTGTGCTAAAGGAAAAGAACCAAAGAACCTATATAATTGTGAGACAACCAATGAGTCAAGCAGTGAAGATTCTGACATAGAAGAAACAGAAGATGCCCCAGAATTCTCACTAGAATTAGATGACAGAAGTATTCCACAACTGTCATTATCAGCTATGACAGGTATATCACAACCTCAGACTTTAAAGTTAAAAGGACACATAAAGAAGAACAATGTGGTGGTTCTCATCGACTCTGGTAACACACAATTTTTTATATGCAAACGTGGCAAAGAGACTCAATATTTTTTCATTTCCCTTACCAAACATGAAAGTGATGGTAGCTAACGGTAAGAAGATTGAAAAGGTGGGGAAATGCCATAAGGTCAAAGTGCAGATTCAAGACTTTAATTTAGAGTCTCCATTTTTTACGGTATCGTTAGGAGGAGTAGATGTAGTCTTAGGTATCCAATGGCTACGAACTTTAGGTACTTATGCCGCCAACCATCAAGTACAATTTATAAAATTCAAATGGGGAGGTCAGAAGTACAAATTACACGGATTCCAAGCACCAGAGAATCAAATTGTATCATCATCTCAGATGATGAAGATGAGTCGAAAAGGAGCACCCGCTTATGTAGTACAATGTCACCAATTAGAAATGTTATCTGCAAATATGACCAGTGAAGAGTCACCAAAGATACAAGATCTAATTAGGAAGCATGAAAAAGTATTTCAAGACCTACCTATGAAGATGCTGCCTAATAAGGAAATTAAGCATACAATAGAAGTCAAGGCAAGATCAAACCCCGTCAACATCAAGCCATATCGATATTCACATCACCAAAAAACGGAAATTGAGAGATTAATCCAAGACCTTTTAAAGTGTGGGACTTTGATCATCTTCGAATATCTAATCAAGTGGAAGTACTTACCGAAGAAGATGCTTCTTGGGAGAATGAAGATTTTGTCAAAAACATCCGTCGTTACGTATGCTTTGAGGACAAAGCATTCTTTCGAGAGGAAGGCAATGTTATGTAAAAAATCAATTAATTTTAGGTTTATTATTTAATTTTAGGTTTAATTAGATGAAAGGGTGCGATCATAAGATCATGCCCTTTCTCAAAGGGTACCCATGGCGGTATATAAGCCAGGAACCCCATTGTAAACAATCATCATCTGTCAATTCATTTTTAATAAAATATTTATACATATATTTCTGCATATCAGAAGTTTTTCACTTCATAAATGTTGGTAGGTGTTGGACACCTAATCCACTAAGGGTTGGTGTGAAATGTAAACGGTAAGGGAGTCCAAGAGACCAATTGCTATATGGAAACCAAGGGTCATTAGAATGTATTATAAATGTATATCACTTGTGAATAAAGAAAACTAATGATTTATCCTACTCTTGTTGTCCACATTCCATGTGTGTGTGTTTAACATGGTATCAGAGCGGGCGAATTCTAGCCTTGCTCCAATTTGAGCCACTTGTTTTGTGGCTTCTCTACATCTCAGTTTGCCATGTTTGTCAGGCTGCAGACCTGCACTAGACCGTTTCAAAATTTGTGAGATTCTACATGCTGCACCACTCTGAGTAATCGGTCAATTCTGCCTCTCTCGAATTTGTCACTCTGGTCCTGCATTCATTCAACAATTGTTTCTCTGCCCTGCTGTTAGATATCTCTGCCTGTCACACTGTCTGTCGGTTTCCTACCAAAAATAGTCATTGTCTTTGCAACCTGATAAAACTTTGGAATATTCTCTGCGTGATTCACGACTGTTTGTTCCTTCTCTCAGAGAAATAGCAAAATTGGCATTTTTAACTCCTTTCTGATGACTCTTTTCCCAATACCAATGCTCTAACACCCTAATATTTACGCATTGCTCATACATCTCGGTGTACGTTGCACCACCTCTACATTTGAACAATGCATTAATTCTCTATTGAATTCTCTATGTGTAACTCTTAAATATCTTTACTTGTGCATCTCTATGCGTTGAAGCTTTGATGGTCGTGGTATGCGCGTTGGAATTGCCTATGCATTGAATGGTGTGATCAAAACTTGTATAAAAAGTTTGAACTCATGGGGAATATAAAAAGTTTTTAGACTGAAATTTTGGGTTATATTAAATCCTGGAATGGTGAATGTATTGCGTTAAACCAGTGTTATTCTTCCTTTGTTATGTGCAGCAAAATGCATTGAAGCTCCTTCTGATTTTGTCTATACCACAAATTGACTAAATAATGTAGCTTTGCAATAAGATTGGCCTGTAGCAGAAGTTCCTTGGCGTTGTTGTTCAATTAGTATGATGGTTATTATTGCAGCTCAGTGAGAGGAGGGCACAAGTTCAATTAACCGTTGTCACAAAAGTGATAAGAGAAGAATCTCCTTCCACGTCGCCTACAAATAGAAAGTTTGGGAACCGAAACAGGGTGAACCAACCAAGGGGTTGTGTTATTAGAGCTTGTGACTAGGCAGAATCCTGTTGAGTATCGCAACCTCTTGGTGATGAAAGCTTGGTTGAATGTTCCATTCAAAGCTATTGTGTGTGGTATATGACATACGTTGGAGTTGATTCATGATCATGAGGCATTGCAGTTATTGCTGGAGTTTGGCTCCAGTAAACTGAAGGCAAAAGATCAGTTAATAGAACTCCTCTATTTGCATTCGCAAAAATTGCAATCGCAAGATTGGAAGAAGCAGAGACCAAGTAGAACTGCCCTGCATGTAAACTGTAGTTTTTTCGATACAACATTCGGTCAAATCTCTACAGAACTCTATATCGAGGTCCCTAGCAATGGCATGTGGTCTTAGCCAATCATTCACCACTTTTTTGTGAGCACATGTGTTACAATTGGTGGTTGGTTCTTTGAACCATGAATAGCCAAATGAATCTCTGTCGATGCACCCATGTCTTTGCGTCATTTCCACAGGTGATGGTAAAGTTCGCTCACAACATATTGTTTTGAGAATGCTTAAATGTGGTCAAGAGTCCAACAAAAGCTTGCTACACATCCTCTAGTTAGAACTATTTAACAGTGGGAACTCTTTTTATGTGTGCAAGCCAACATTTTTCTACTTCAATTATTGTGAAATGGATCGACATGATGATGCATTAGAGCTGTTAAAAACCTTAACTCATTCCACAGTTGATGGCATGGTAAACATCAACAAGGACACTCTTGTTGACATTAGAACCTGTTTGCAAAATGCACAAGATAAAATTGAATTTTTGCAGCTTGAGTCCCAGCGACAGCGAGATGAACTACAACAACGTAGACATCATTCTAAACCTGTTTTTGTTCAGAATAATTCCCTTTTTCAGTTTGAAGTTAACTCCCATTAGCTACCAAAAACTAATCAGATCAGCAAGGTTGAGGTTGAGGTTGACCCCCATCATGTGTCCATTCTAGCAACAGATTTGCATGTCAATGTAAATGTTCAGTCTGCATTTCCCAAGTCCATCATCACACATTGGGAAGAGCTTGTCAATAAAAAAAACAAAACAGGTCTTGGATATGATAAGGAGGCATCCTTTCATATTCCAGATTACTCAAAGCCCATCAAAATTTTAGAGTGCACGATTTCTTCATGGTAGTTCACCTTCAGCTATTCCAGACTCTGCTCCTCCACATTAAAAACCAAAAGTTGTCAAATGCCAACATTGTGACCGAGTTGGCCATGTGAAAGATCATTGTTTTGATCTTCATCCGTGTAAGCATTGTGGTCAACTCAGGGTTGCGGGGGAGCTCCCTACCTCCCCACCCTCCCCAACGATCTGTGACATTCTCCTCAATCTTCAGTTTCATCCTTTTACTTAATTTTTAACATTACCATGAAATGACTCAGGGTGTTTGAGAGTGGTTCCAACCTCATTGGATTTAATATGGAGAAAGTAGAATTTTAGATTTCATTCAAAATCCAGCAGACTTATCAGTTTTTTAGGATTTTAGGATTGCGAGGTTTGTTGTCATGTATTATGGTATGGAACTTGTATTTAATCAAGAGCACCAATCCCTCTATGTACCTTGATATTAGTGACATTGATTGTCGAACTCCTCTATCATGACCCTCCTAAAAATGTATGCATCACTCAAACAAAATCTTGACTTGACATGCTATGCTTTTTCTATCTTATGTTAATGCTTAGAGGGTGATATTAATGACAAAGATCTCTAAACAGATCCAAAGGTAATGACAAAGATACCTGTCGATATTAATGCTTAGAGGGTGATATTAATGACAAAGATCCTAATTTTCCAACAAGAATAAAAAATTAGACATTTCTCATGGCGGCAAGAGGCCCAAGCATTAGCAATAGATAATAGATTTACTTGTCTTTTCTAGTTTCTAGTAGTTTTTATAGCTATTGACTCTTTCATATTTATTATGATAATTTTTGTAAACAATATATGACAATTTAAGTTTGAAGTTGGCAATTATAACTCATTAGTAATGAATTATGAATATGATGCTTCGTGAAAGTTGCAAGTTGCTTCATTTTATAACATTTCATTTCATGTTAGATATTATTTGTTGTGATGGTTACATGTTGCTTACAAGTACAAGTTAAAATTGGCAACTAGGGCCAAACTCCATGTGGGTCATCTTATTTATGGCAGCTGATAATTTTCTTGGATTTCTCTCATCGAGAGGTGTAGGATTGATCTAACGACCATCCAATTCCGACATGTATTTATGGAGATATGAATTTATTTGTAATACTTGACAATTTGTCAAGGTCGGCCAGCAAGATAAAGTGTGTGGCACACTCCCAACTTAACCTCAACGATTCATATAAAAGGAAGATACCTTGTGGCATTATTTCACATCATTTCAACACACATCTTCTCTCTCCCAATCTTATTGGGCCAGCATAGGAGCAGTCTCTCTCACACGTGCAAGAAGGAGAACAAAATTTCTGTTTTAGGGCAGCGTGACTGTTTTAGGGCAGGGTTGACTTTTTGGGCAGCGTTGACATTTCTGGGTTGCGCTGACCAAGGTGCAGGGCTGCTGGAGGATGCGTTGACCTGTGCATTGTTGTTTGGTTGCTGCGTTGACTGGTTAGGGCTGACCGCAGGCTGCTGATTTGTTGACTATTATTTTGACCATTGACCGAAGGCTGTTTTGGGCTACTGATGTTTGCTGTTGAAGACCGAGTTCTTCAAGGTTGACTTGAGGTCAAATAGGAGTTGTTTGACTAGGTTTGACTTTGCTGGTTGTTGATATAGACTTTGCTGGTTGTTGATATATTACTGCTGATATAAAATCACAGATTTTTGATATTGTACTATATCTATCTCTCTGCTGAATTATTGAAGAATATAAAAGAATTGATCAAAGGGTTTCCCCACATTGGGGTTTGTCCCTAACTAGCCGCCACATCTGGTGTCTCTTGTCTTGGCTTGTCTTTTGTCGATTTATTTATGTTCTATCAGCATTTTACTTTATGTTAATGTGATTGCTAAACTGTGAATTGACATTGGGCTAATAAAGAAGAAATTGAAGTAAATTGCTCTAGGCATAGAACATACCATAACCTAACATGGTATCAGAGCTAAGGTGAAGACAAAGCCCAAGCAAGAGCAAGAGCAAGAACAATCACCGAAGACTGTTGGAGAAAGCCAAAAGACTTCATGGGTTCCTCATCACACTTCCCCGCCGAAGACAAGCTCCGTGAGAAGTCTGACTATCACAGATGGAAGATGTCTCTTGATCTAACACTGGAAGAGCAGGAAGTGTTGGACTATGTGAGAGGCAGAATCACAGAGCCTCCATCAAATGCACCGGCTGCTACAAGGAACAAGTACATTAACGGTGAACTCAAAGCAAGGAAGATCATCCAGGGCTCTATTGACAAGCGCCTGGCCTACGTTTTCGAGCTGAACACCTCCAAGGAGATCTATGATAGACTGGTAAACGTGTTTAAAGTTAGTGATGCAAATCAAGTTTTGTTCCTCAAAAATAAGCTGAAGGAAATTAAGAAGGGCAAAGATGAGGATATGCAATCCTACTTCTTAAGGATCACCGAGATCAAGAATGACCTCCTATCGATTGGAGAAGTCATTCCTGACAAAGAACTGACTATCACAACTCTTGGAGGGCTCCCATCCGAATGGTATGTATATAGAACCACTCTTCTCAACAATAATCAAATTTCGGGATTTGAGGAATTGATGGCAAGATGCATTCAAGAAGAGACAAGGATGGAAGAGCAGGAAATCCCTTCATTTAAAGGCAACCCCACTACTTTATCCTCTCATGCTAAAAGGAGAAATAATTCTGGGTCTAAATCCAAAGGAAAGGCCAGATGAAAAGGTAGAAGGAAAGGAAGATGTTTCGCTTGCAATAAATTTGGCCACTATGCGAGGGAGTGTCCAAATAGGAAGGACGCGTCTCATGACGATGATCAAAATCACTCCCCTGGTAATTCCAACCGCAATCAAAGAAATGGCAAGTTCAATGGCAAAGAAAAGAGGAATGTCGGAAATCAAGGAAGTGGTCAACCCTCCAAGAAAGCAAGGAATTCCAGGTATGAATTTAATGTTGTTAATAATAAGCAAGATGAATATTATCTGATATCGGCCCTCTCCACTACCTCTCCTCTGGACTCGTTGGGCAATGGGCTTATTGTTAGTGGTGCCTCAAGGCACTTCGCTAGTTACAAGGACGCTCTCTCTAATCTGATAGAGAAGGAGACCAACTTGGAGATTATTCTTGGAGATAACTCCACCTATCCCGTAAAGGGTGTAGGGAATGTTACTCTTCAATTAAATCAGGGTAACACAATTCATTTGCAAGAAGTCCTATATGTACCTGATCTCAAGAAGAACCTGGTGTCCATTTCGGCAATGGAAGACAAATGCTACAAGGTGGCCTTCATCGATGGCAAGGTACGTGTGTGGAAAAAGAATTTTAAAGATGTTTTCACTCTTGGGTTTCGAGTTGACTCTTTATATCAAGATGGAGGAAGTCCGTTGGGACTCATGTCTTGCAACACAACTCTTCAGTCTGAACTATGGCACCAAAGGTTTGCCCACCTTCATTATAAGGCTCTACCCGATGTGAGACAAACGGTGACCGGAATGCCTGAGTTTAAAGTAGAGCAAGAAGGTGTATGTTTGGGGTGTGTCGAAGGAAAACCCAAAAGGGGACCATTCCCCTCAAGCCATAGCAAGACCTCTGACATTTTGCAGTTGGTTCACTCCGACATATCTGGCATGATGCTTGTGAACTCTTTGGGAGGATATTTATATTATCTCACTTTTACAAATGATTATTCTCACAAGACTTGGATATACTTCTTGAAAAAGAAGGATGAAGTGTTCTCCTGGTTCCGTCACTTCAAAGCCTTGATCGAGAATCAAACCGAGAACAGGATCAAGATCTTAAGGACTGATAATGGGACTGAGTATGAATCCAATGAGTTGCATGACTTTTGCAAGGAAGCTAGCATTAAGAGGGAGACCACAACACCATACACTCATGAGCAGAATGGTGTGGCGGAAAGGAAGAACTGTATGATTTTGGAAGTTGTTTGTTCTATGCTCTATGATCAAAGGCTTTTGAAGTTTCTATGGGCCAAAGCTGCGAATACCACCATATATGTTCAAAACCAATGCCCTCTTCAAGCATTGGATTCCAACACTCCCGAAGAGATGTTCACTGGTAAGAAACCTGATGTATCTCAATTTAGAATTTTTGGAAGTCCCGTATATTTTCATGTGCCGAAAGAGAAAAGAAACAAACTGGGTGCATCTAGAAAGAAGGGAATCTTCGTGGACTCAAGCGAAACTTCTAAGGGCTATAGAATCTATGTGACTGGTCAAAGGGATGTCAAGATAAGTCATGATGTCACCTTTGACGAAGATATGGCTCTTAGTAAGGTTGACAATCTTCCTATTCTGAGATAAGATAAAGAAGCTGACACCAGGAAGCCAGATGAGAAGGAAGATGAGACGATGCTCGATGTGCAAGAACCTATGAATCCTATTGATCCCCCTCCGCAAGACCCTTACTCTTCTAGGAAGAGGGCCTCATGGCTTAGGGGGACACTTGATGATGCCGAAGGACATATTGCACCCAGAGGGACTTTCCGTGAAAGTAAGAAGCCAACCAAGTATCAGGGATACTTGACCATTATGAGCACCATTATTCAAAATGAGCCTTCATCATTTGAAGAAGCCGTGAAGCATCAAGTGGGGAAGGATGCTATCAATGAGGAATACGAGTCCATCATTGTTGGAATTTCTAAGTCTAACTGTTAGAAACCCTTCATGTACTTTTCTGATTTATTTCTGCCTACTTGTTCTAATTAATTAACAAGTTATTTGCCATGTAAATACTGAAAATAAATACAAGTACATGCTCCACACATTACAGATCATCGACTGAAAGAAACAAAAAAAGAACACAAGTGACACCATTGTTTTTGGACCAATGTCCCCGGAAAAACCCAATGCGGGAAAATCGGTGCAACTGTCTGAGGGTTTAATTATTAAGCAGTTTTTGAATACAATCTGGGTGCCAAAACCGCCTCACCCAACAAAGAATAATCTCGGCAGTAGTACCTCTCTACTCGGAAGCAGATATTCCGGCTGAAACCCCGGATAAACACTCTGACAGCTCCCAACTCCAATCTGCCCCACGAAAACACTAGCGTCAGCCCTTTCTGGCCCAGCGTCACCCTAGCTCTCCCTGCATCAGCGTCTGGAGGCACTGCAGCACCCACGCTGGCTCTCTAAGGCACTGCGCAGCTCCTGGCTGCCTCTGCATGAGCCCTAGCTGGCTCTACATGAACCTCTAGTTGGCTCTGCGTCCCTCTCTCCTGGCTTCTACGTTGATCCTCCTGGTACTATCTCTGCCTCTCTGCTTCTATATTCACTGCCCCTCAACTGCAACTCTGATCACTCTTTTGACTTCCTCAGCAAACCCTGCCCCAGAAAATTGAAATCTTGATCAACTCGGTGTGTTCTCCAAGTGACCCTCAAGCCTCCTCTTATACCTTTCTTATTGACAATTCAACAGCTGAGATTAAGTCCCTAATCAACAGCTAACATTAACTCTGGCTTGATCCATGACTTTTGGAACCTTCTAACACAGTTTTATATTAATTCACATTAATAATTTATTTTCCTTAAGTTTAGACTTAGGGATTCCATTAAAAATATTAATTATTTTAATATCTCCCAAACTGTTTATAATCTGCCCAAACCAATTCTGGGTATTGGAGATCTCATGTGCTTTAGCCTCTCCACCAATTTTCATGGCTAGAGCACATCCGATGCTACCCCAAATCAACACTCCCTCTTAGCGAGGACTATGCTCTAGTAATACCCCTCACTGAGTATCACCCTAATCATCCGGCATCGGTCCCTGTGTTGATGCTAGGCCTGCTGCCCAACATCCTCTGCACTACTGCATCATGTACACCCATGGCCCTCCCACTGTCACTGTTGCATCTGTACAGCAGCTCCCTCTGCATCCGTACTACTGCTCATGACCCTGCCACTGTCACTGTTGCATTTGTACGGTAGCGCCCTCTACATCCGTGTTGCTTCTCATGACCCTGCCACTGCCACTACAGGATCTGCACTACAACCCCTCTCATCATGATGCATCGTGTTGCCCATAGCACTGCCACTGTTAACTGTTGCACTGCAACTCAGTTACTAAGAAGTAATCATGTGACTGGACGCTCTATTGTCCACTAGCATCGATCTTGTGCTAAGTCCTTATATCACAATTGTGGTTCTGTCTCGGCCCTTTGAGACACCCACAAATTTTGCTACCAATCCCCCAATTAGTACGATCTCCCTCACTCCCTCTGAGGGTTGACCTCCACCAATCCTGCCGGCCACTGGTAATGTCCTTCATACCTGCCATTGGCTACTACCAGCAACTATTGTCCCATGCTTATCACAACAGATCCCCTACACAATGACTCTTGTTCGCCACTACATCTCACAGTTTCTTTGATCATGTCAAGCGAGGCACCCTACTCGTGACATGATCCCCTACAACCATCCATGGCTGCTCTGACTAGTGTATAATCGATTCTCGCCTTCAGTAGTGAGCCTTCCTATCAGTCCCTTGCACTCAGCCCACCCCTGGCCGGTTTCCGCAGCGAACCACCTCATGCTAAAGCTCTCAAACCACTCATCTACCACTCACATGTAGACTGACACCCACTCCTCTGTTGCTTGCGAATATTCCCTGTACGCAACCTCGATCTACTGGCAGTGCCTACGACTACCTTGACCTATATCTTGCAACTAGGTTTCCTGTCAAACCTCCAAATTTGCCAATTGTGTGGGCTCCTGTCAGTCACTTATCCCTGACAAACATCCCACAGACTGCGTCTTGGTTGTGTCTAGTGTTTGCACACATCCCTTGCAGCTAGCCGACTGTGGTGGTTGCACCCACCACCCTATCTCTCAACGTCCACCCTTCAACCAATGGCAACTTGACCTACTTTCGGCAACTTTTTTTTACGAGCTCCACCCCACAGACCAATTTGTTGTTGTGCAGTCGAGTTTTCGTGTGTCGGGTGCATTGTTGCGAGTGGTCGGCCAGCCTAGGGACTACCCTAGCGGCTCATAGCTCTGTTCGGCAGATGGCTAGCTCAATTGTCGGCCAACCACCATAGCCACACTTTTTTTTATATGGGCCCCTGTTTTTTCCTTCTTTTCTTTTTTTTTGAATATTCGCCTTTTTTTTCAACTCCAAAAAAAATGACCATAAAAGAAAGGAAAATTCCTCTTGGCCCCTAAACAACAACAAAAAATCCGGTTTGTACGATCGCATTCGAACTTGGCTCCAGCAATCCGATACAAACTCGGCACTTGCGATTCTGAGATCAATTCAAAGTAGGTGCTTTGATACCATGTTAGAATTTACCGAACCCAGCACCCGATAATCAATTCCCAGCAATTATTAACTAAAGGAATACACATCTAAGTTCCTAACCAAAAATATTTAGCAGAAGCAAAATTACTTGATCTGAATCACATGAACATAAACAGATTTATGCCCAAATAAATCAGTTCTTCATTAATAAATTAATCACAGAACTTACTTGGGCTCTCGTCCTAGGATAATCGGCCAACTGAGAAAATACAAAACAGATCACTAGCCTTTTTGCACTCTCTCGGACCTAGCACACGCTCACTGAGAAGCTTCTCTCAATTTGTGTTTCTGTTGTGTATTAGCTTCAACACTTAATCTCAATTTATAACTTTCCTAAGCTAAGATTGACAGCAAAAATTACCTTGTCAAGTTATCTGAAAATAAGTGACTTAACTTTAGTTAACTTTCCTATATTCAGCTTTCTTTACTTAACTCAATTACAAATCATAAATTTAGCTTGTTTTACATGCACATCTCATGCATGTCACATGCAACACATCTGCGTGTGTGCAACACCTAACCCATATACCAAAACAATTGTTGTCGCTACCACATTTTATTTCATCCACATTTACAAAGTTGTGTCTTCAGAAAAACAGCTACAACTTGGAGGGAAAGAGGTTTCTGGTTTATCCCTTGTAAAAATTGAGCACATTTCAAGCAAGACTGCACCATTTGCTGGTAATAATGTCACAGTAAACAATTTTTTCAGTGACAACAAGCAAATCCTTTTGGCCTTTCAAATGGATTCCTGCATCTTTTAACACAGAATGGTGAGATTTAATCTATAGGGTTGAAGTTATGAATTTCTTGCCCATATGTTTCCTTTTCAATTTGACTATGTTTATCCAGCCTATACAGGGTTCATATCTTCTTCCATAGCTTGTGTCTCTACAAGATTATGTTTACTACACAGATAATGGTTCTTCAGTTCACTCTGAACTGACATCAGAAATAACAAGAAACCATTATGAAAAGAATGTGTCTAGATTTCCTACTCTCCCATACCTTGAGCTTTTCTAGTCTCATTGACCTAATTTTGTGGTCATTTTTTGTACATTAATAAAATTATCTTATCATATAGCACAAAGACTATTAGTGGTGGTCTTTGGCAATGGATTTGTCCTGTTATGTTCAACAAATAAAAAGGGGCTGAGGCAATGGACGACATCAAAGTTGAAAGATGGTTAGCTCTATCCAATGCTCTGTTTGCAGCAGTATGGCCAGAACAAGAAATACTTGATGTTGGTTCTAATAAGCGAATAGGAGAAGGTGCCTCTCTTCAGCAGACAGGTTCATTATATGAATATCAGTTAAAAAATTCTTTTTGAATATTTTGAAATGAAAGTAAAATGCTTTAATTAACATCCTGTTAGCACAGATTTTATTTTTTACCCTTCTGAAAAATAGATTATTTGATGAATCTGGGTTAAAAATTTCAATGCAACATACAGGACAAACTCGCCCTTACTGTCATGTGCAAACTTCCCTCTCTGTTCAGCTGGTGCTTGCCAACCATAGGGAGGTGTCCCTGGTCTTCAAAATATTGTTTCCACTTAAAATTCTGCAAAATGACATAGAAAAAACATGCAATGGTTGTTTGACCAGCAAGTGAGTCGCCAAACGAGTTTGTAAAATACTGTGTGTTTTAAATGGTGGAATAATCTCTAGCATCAGCTTTTAAATGGAAGATAAAAAATAGACAGAAAAGCAATTTGAATTGCCCATTTAAACCAACGAAAATGGCCCATAAACTTTTACAATATTGCATAAGATAAACATTCAGACATCTATCAACCTACAGAGATACGATAAATCAAAACCAAGCTTTATACTGCAATGGCCAGGATGTTGGTTGCACCAAGATGACTATCACAAAAATGATGACAATGATATTCAGACACAATAGAGTAGAAGCTAGAAGAAAGAAAGAAAGAAAAAATGGAGACAACAGAAAAAGATGGTATAAGTTGTTGCTAACTTACTACTGAATACAATTCCGTGAACCCCTAGCTCACAGCTGTATATGTAACACTTCACCTTCTCTAATGAATAATAGGGAATAAAGGAGTTTGAATACCTCATGCAAAGAGGATCAATGCACACTGATGATTGATGTAAAGTCAGCTCGCCATCCAACAGAAACTGAACTGTAGAAAAAACTGAGTGAAGTGACCAATGCTTCAGTTTCACTGAAGCAGCTCCGACTTGTCACAAGATAAAAATATGCTTGAGTATAATTTGAGCCAACTCGAACAAGATAAAAATATCCTTGAAGTAATGCACATTAGTTTACTGGTGACTCGCTTGAGTACAGTGGCAAAAATAAGGTAAGGCAAGCACACATAAGCATAGGGAAAGATGCACCTCCTTTAACTAAGGAGGGTGGAGTGAGGTGGAAAAATGATGTGAGTTCGAAGAGAAAATGCCATGAGTGTTGGGAGAGTGAAAGAGATAAACAAAATTAAGTGCATGCGAACTATAGAGGGAAAAACCGATGTGCACTAGGAGAGAGGATAAACTAGGGGCAATTGAAAATAAATTATAGTCATTTCCACATAATACCTCCATCCTTGCAAGCGATTTACTCATGTACTCGAACAATTCTAGAAGGTTTCCCATTGACCCATGCACTTTACCACATCACTGATGACTCATTTGTAGGTCCACAACTCCCCACTTGTCCATTTGAGAAGCTATGATGTGTCAACCTCTGAAACTGCCACATGTCATGTCGCTATAAATAAACATGCCAAAAAGTAATCCCCCTAAAAGATTGGAAAACTAGAACAGCTAGGGGGACCCTACCAAACATAGCATGCCTAAAAATAGCCACTGCTAAAAATAGAAATTGTCTGCATGTCCACAATATCATACTAACCGGATTCAGATTTCCATGGGGATTCCAGTATGCTGTCAAAAACTCCATGCAAAAATTGCTAAAAGTAGAAATATAATGCATGTTGACAAAAACGCCCTCATCTGGCTCAATTTTCAGTTAAGAGTCTGAATACATAACCAAATCTGACATGCAACCAATGCTAAAAATAGAAATGTCTTGCATGTCCAAGAAACCATACTCATTGGATTCGTCTTTCAGTAAGGTGTCCAAATCTACAATCAGAATTAACATACAAATACTGCTAAAAACAGAAAGTGCTTGCATGTCGCTCAAAAGTAACTCATTGAACTTGAAATCGCTCAAAGATCCCAAAAATGCCATTATTTCTGACATGTGAGAATCTGGACCAAACCTCATGAACAAACCTGCTAAAAATAGAAAGTACCATGCATGTCACCCGGAGAAGTCTCGTTGGATTCCCTGGATTCTTAAAGACTATTGAATATGCAATCAATACCACCATGCAACCCCAGAACTCATCACTTAAAAAGTAAGAGAACTACTAAACATATCAACTCTCTCCGATCTGTGCAAAAACTCTGTCTGAATCAACATGACCCATACAACCAATCTCACTGGGGACCAACCCCTAGCCCAAGCAAAAACTGTATCTGCATATGTCTCTGAACCTCCAGCATGATGAAATGTGTTCGTCATTAACCTTCCAGATTTTCAAAGGCAGGAAATCTGGCGTTAACACATCCACAATGCCAAAAATGCCCGTAGAACTGGCAATTGTAGATACAAGAGTACTGTCAACCAGAAACAAACAGATTTCATACAGTTTAATTTGCAATAAACTTTTTTTTGTTTCAAAACAGATTAGGGATTTCTTCTACCAAGGCCCTCCTACAATTTCAAATTATTGAATGTTCCCAACATCATGATATTATTAAGGATCTGAAGCACAGAAAACCATAACTCAAAACTGTTATGATGGTAGTAGATTATCTATAACCTATAACACAACACATAATTCTGTATTACACAACGGTTTTCAACTATGCGTCACTTCCGCTCATTTCATTTTATTTCCACAACGTCATCTATAAATTCTTATGTGCTGGTCTTGTAGCTGAAAAGGATCTTATCCCGTGGAAGGGCACCAAATTTGCATTCCACAGTGGCCATAGTTCAACCAGGAAACATCATTAACAAGACTTGCCTTTTCTTCTGGTTGCCTAGAAGCTATCAAGAAAAGTTCAACTGCATCAGTCGGCTCATGTTCACTACTGTGAAAATTTCTAAACAGAAATTCTATTACATCAGCAACTGATTTATTTCACCTACTTATTATTCCCAATAAGTTATTTATGAAATCCCTTCAGTAAATATTAAAATAAATTCTACTGCAGATATCACACCATTATATAAAAACAAATATATGCACAAGAATCAATCACATCAACACAGTTATTTTTGGACAATTGTCCCCGGAAAAACCCAATGCGGGAAAACCGGTGCAGTAGAGGAGGGTTTTATTAATCTTCAGCAACAATCGTTTTTACAGAAAAATTTACATTGACACTAGGAGAAAACACCTGAGACTTTTCTCCAAGACTTTCTGACAACCTGTGTCCTGAAGAGCTTCCTTTTATCTATTGCGTCAGCCCTGCATCATTCTGCGTGACTTTGTGCAACTCTGGTCCCTCTTTGCGTCATCCTTGTGTCTCCCTCTATGCTGTCTCTCAGAGCCCATGTGTCACTTCTTCTATGCACTCTGACTGCTACTCATCCCCCCTCTTCCTCCACCCTGCAACTCTCCCTCTGAAATCGATCTCCTTCTCTCTCAGAATCGATTTTCCTTGGGATACTGAGTATCTGATAGTGTATCTCCAAATGACCCTCAAATCTTCTCTTATACTTTTCCTGTTGATGAATCAATGGCCGAGATTAGGTCCCTAATCAACGGCTAAGGTTAAAACAGACTTCATCCTCGTCTCTTAGAAGCTTCTCATCCTTATCTTTATTAATACCCATTAATTTTTTTATTTTCCTAAGTTTAGACTTAGGAAAATAAAAAATATTAATTATTTTAATAACTCCTCATCCGGATGGAATTTCTCAAAATGATTTTTGGGTCTTGGAGATCTCATGTGCCTTAGCCTCTCCTCCAAATTTCAAGGCTAGAGCACATCCAATGCTACCACAAATCTACACTCCCTCTTAGCGAGAAATGTACTCTAGTAATGCTCCACCACTGAACGTCACACTGATCCTTCTGCACTCGTACTTGTGCTGATGCTTGGCCTGCTACCTTACATCATCTGTACTGCTGCCCATGACACTGCCACTGTCACTACTACATCTGTACTGCAGCTCCCTCTCAATCTGTTGCATCATGTTGCCCATAACACTACCACTGCCAACTATTGCACTACAACTTCTGATACTTATCCATTATTGAAATGGATTCTTTACCATCTCTATCTTCTCCCTAAAATTAACAAACTTTGTTCTTCTTAGAGCCTTGGTGAGGATGTCTACCACCTGTTCTCCTGTAGGAGT
>APFE031390438.1:18445-50733 GCA_000404065.3 Pinus taeda | reverse complement strand
AGGTTTATGCAAAAGCCTTGTGAGGGACATTGGTCTGCTGCAAAAAGAGTTCTAAAGTACTTGAAGGGAACTCAAGACTTTGGAATCAAGTACACACAGGTGGATGACTTCAGTTTGGTCAGATACTCTAATTCAGACTTCAATGGAGACAAAGAAACTGGGGTATCTACTTCAGGATATGCTATGAGTCTTGGATCAGGAGCTGTCTCCTGGAGATCACGCAAACAATCAGTTCCAGCAGATTCCACAACAGAAGCGAAATACATGGCAGCAGCTGAAGCAACAAAAGAAATTGTGTGGCTCAGGAAAATTCTTGAAGATTTGCAGGTAAAACAAGTACAATCAACACCACTCATGCTTGACAACACCTCTGCAATAAAGTTGGCCAAGAACCCAAAGTTCCATGATCGAACGAAGCACATCAATACTAAATATCATCTGATTCGACATCATGTTGAAGCCAAAACAATCCATCTCCGTCATTGTTCCACAAATGAGAAAATTGCAGACATCTTCACCAAAGTGCTTGGAAGAGAAAAGCTTGAACGATTCAGAACGATGCTTGGACTTACCAACATCCCTTCAGATTAAGGGGGGAATGTTGACACCTAAGCTTCATGATTGGGTGAATTTATGTAAATAATTAAATTAGGAATGTGAACAGTGATCGGGAGATGAACTGAACAGTCACTCCCTATTGTATATAACAAAGACCTATCTAATGGAATAACATACGAATAAGCTTTACTGCCTATTGGAGTTACTTCCTGGCCTGACATGCCCAAGTAGCATCATTCACTCTAGGTGCCATTTTTTGACTTGGAAATGAAAGCAAAGAATCTGAAAATGAAAACAAAACAAAAAAAACATTGATTCAATGTTCATTTCTTTCACAAAAAACACTCTTTAGGATTTCTACATTTGCACATAAAATTTAATAAGCAAAAACAGATTTCTACAAGTGAAAAAAAATACCTTCAGACACAAACTGCCTCCTCAAGCTTGCTCCAAGAAACCAACTCCTCAATGCTCCAAATGGCTGCCCAAGAAGCTCCTCACTCCAACTACAATGCTTGCCCAAGATTCCTCACTGTTGCTCCAAAAACAAACTCAACAACTCCTCACAAACTCTCACTGAAATTCTCACTCAAATGCATAAGATGGCTGTGAGAAAATGAGAGGGGTTGGGTGAGTTAAATAGGGTTTAAGAGAGGGGAATGGACCCCAAAGACCAACTTAACAAAAACTAAAGTGTTTTGGAGTCCCCCACACTAAACAATTAATAAAAAAAATCGTTGTTTTTTGTTTTTGTTGGGCCGCTGTACGTAACCCGGCCAGGTTAATACGGACTCTGCCGAGCCGGTCGAGTTAATACCGAGCCGACCGAGTTGTTAGACAACTCAGCCGACTCAGTATTAACCCAGCCGACCGAACCGTTTCCTAGGTCGGGTTGATGTTTGGAGGCTTGGCTCGGACCAACTCGGCCAAGTCGATTCCGAGCCAACCGTTTTTAAAAACGATGAATGAGACCACACAGGGCCAAGTGGACCTCGTCTGGGTTTTGGGGAAAGTATGAACTAATCAAAGATTTTCTTACCCTAGACAAGGTGGGAAGGATCAAAGAAAGTATTTGACTCAATGATGTTATTTTGACCCTGGCAAGTGCTAAACTTGGAGATGGCAGGGCAATTTTTAGTCCTGAAGCTAGGGCTTGGCTTTTCTTCCATCTACACCATCGGAATGTCTTTAAATCTGGAGGAGGGCTAGAAGAGAGGCCGATGCAAGAGACCCTAGGAGATCGAACTTTTTCATTGGCTAACTTGTCGAGAAATTGATTCCCTAAGCACCCCAATGTGGCTAGACTTGGGAGGAGGTGAAAGATTATGAGTTTTGGTGACCACCCTTGGTAGATCAATGCCTTAGTACTTGGGAAAATGGAGTCTATGTTGATTATGCATAATATTTCTTGGTTTCCAGTCAAGGAGGCCTCAAAATTGCTTCACAAACCCTTCTAGGTCAAGTGAAAGCAATCTTGTAGCTTTTATACTTCAAATGCACAAGAGGAATGGCTTGTCAAGGTCAAATTTTACCTCCAAGAGATTTCGCTCATACTACAAGGGCCAATGCAAGAGACGATCCCACAATATTAAGCAATAATTTGCATGCAGCAACTAGCCTTAAACAACGAAAATCCCATCCAGCATATATGACAAATGTAACAAAGAATAACATCAAAATTTCGTACTTACATGCAGTAGAGTATATCCAACCATTCACAAATGGAAATAAAGAAGCTCCAAAAGAAGATAAACCAATAACCATACATCAAAATTCATCCTTAAATGCTCCAATTCATCCTCCAGCAAAAAGTGTGAAATTCTCTAAAGAAGAGAGAGATCCCATCCAAAATGATGATGAGAAATGAACTCACCTCACTTGTATTTATACACATCTAAGGAGTTCGAATTAGCCTCCTTGGCCTACATAACCCCCAAAAATAAAATAATGTGTTAATAATACAACCTTTTGGTGACAAGCCCACCAAACTAGCTCACAAATGAAAAAAAGTTAAGTCTCTCAAGAGGACAAATAATAATCTATGCATGTCGTAGGGCCCTCTAAGACGCCTAATGAGGTCCATGGGTACCACAATGAAGAATGGGACCCTCAAAAGCAGTGGACAAGAGGTTGGCCCCTTGTAATAACCTATGGTGCTCCAAATGACTGTGGGGCCACACAAGTGCCCTCATGTGTCTCCAAACAAATAGAAGATGCCTGTAGGTTTGCCCCCAAGGGCTAGGATGATAATGTAGGAGACGCCACATCATCGTAGAAGTCCTGGATCATCTGTCAAGTGTATGGTGTGGATCTGAGGCCAGTTGGGCATGATGGATCAGGTGCATCCTCCTCGTCCAATAAGTGAACCACGAGCAATCTCTGAATGGATGTGGGCATCCATGAAGTGCAATCTACTGTTGTGATATGTGCCACTGTAGCCCTCTGGAGGATTAGGACCCCATATAAGGAGACCAAACCCCAAATGGAAACCATCTGCAATCTTGCATAAGATCCAATGCATCCCTTAGGCTTCCAGTACAACAAGTCATTAGAGAAACTGAGTAAATGAACTTAACTAATCATGGACCACAGGTGGGGACTTCAAAATGGCCTACCATTCCATAGTGGGCTTCGGGATGTGCCAATGTCTCCTGAACTCCCAATGGGTTTAACCAAGCACCCTATTAGGTGATTTCTGCTTCTAAAGGGCATAATATAGTCAAGGTACATCCGTCAAAAGGTGGTGGCATGTGGCAGAGACGTGAATGAGGTAAGGAATGAGAAGGGGAAGCCCTAGGTCACATGTTGGGGCACAAGGGCAGCTAACAAGAGGGAAGCCCACACTTAGGTTTATAAGGTGTAGGAGGGAGAAATCATGGTACATGAAGTGCCACGGCCTTGATTTTTCCACCCTTCTTTGTATGCCTTTTGCCTTTTTGTGATTTTCTTTGATTAATTGCTCAGGGTTCAAGGGGTTAGAGCATGATGTATAAGATAAAATACCCCCGTTTAAGGTGGGTTGGTTCATCGCCCACCAGGGGTTGGGACAATCATGGGTTTCTATATGATGAGAAAGTTTCATAGAACTTGTGGGAACCAAGGTGATGGCCATGCTAATGGGGTAGAGTTTCATGTAATGGCTTTTGCCCACGTGCTAAATGTTTTTGTCTTGGCCATCTTTTGCATTTTGTGGTACTTTTCCTATTGAATGTGGCCATATATGCTTTTGACTTTCTTTTTAGCTGCATCAACCTCCGGATTTCGTTCCAAGCCATGACCCAAGGTGTGGGCAAGGGGAAGGGGTGACCTAACCCTATGGGGACCTGATGGAGGAATGTGGACCCAGGGGGAAGAAATAATGGATTGGGTGATAATGAATAGAAAGGTGGTAATATGAGTGGATAAGGGAGCAGGACCACGCGACCAAAATTGGGGTTTCCCATGAAATACGATCACTAAAACCAAGTGGTCAGTAAAAGAGATCCCATGGGACTAGAATCCAAGGTTAAGTCCTAAAAGGGGTCTAGGGGATAGAAGCACAGACCTAGCCTATTCTTTCCGTCGAACCCCCCCATTAATCCATGCCCAAAAGTGTCTATGATAGGCAAACTACAAAACTCAATTTCAAAATGACAAGGCATACCTTTAGCTTCGGGAGGCCCACCTTCAAACATACAATCATGGCAGATGGGTGAGGGACCACATGGTTGGCTCAAGTGGCAGAGAAATGGCACAATGAGCTAGCTAATGGTTGCAAGGGGTTGTTGGCTGCCAGATGAGGATCATCTTGGAGAAAAAATTTCTCCTAGTGATATTACCCACAAAATGGTGGGTAACAGGGTGTAGTACAACCAATCCATATGGCCATCCAAGGTTATCTCACAAGTAGTCCCAACACTAGTAACTTTTGGCTCATGAACTTCTAGTGCATCTTTTGAGGCCTTCCAATACATTTTTCAAAGTTCCAATGCACCATAGACAAGCATCTAGCTCGGAGTGCAAATTCTCTTTCTAACTAGCTAAATAACACCTAAAATGTAACAAGAAGCAAAAAGTTGTCATCTGACCAAGGCTCTACTATTTTTCCTATAGCTCACCATCATCCAGCTTAGTGTGCACACTCAGCACCAACTATATGCTAGAGATAAGGGTTCTTACATTTTAGGCTTTTTTCCTCTTAGGGTTTTTGGCATTTCTATAAATGTAATTTCAACATCTTGTTATAAGGTTTTTGTGAATGATCATAGTCCTTAAATCCTTCTTCAATAATGAGCTGCCACCATTCTAGCCACCATGTATTGCTATGTTTGCAGTGTTTTTCCCCATTGATTTTTAATAGAAATTGGCTTCCACTGAAATACTTTACTTCCAAAATTGTATATTGTGTTCATTATACAATATTGTGTCTTCCTTCATTTCAAACTCAGTCCAGTCAGGGTTAATGATATTGAAGCCATCTATTCTATTGTTTTTCTGTTCATGTCACCCACAAGGACAAGGTCCAGGAATTTGGGCATCAAGCTAGCTAAACCTAGAGAAAGTCTTCCTTGCCAACCTGAGTTGACATACCGCAAAATCTACCAAGCCTAGTGCAAAACCTCACTAGGCAACCTAGGTCTTATAGCAACAAGAGATCAGCCAGCATTGTTTCCTCAGTGGATTCTCTCCATCGCTATAGTGGTGGATATCATCCCCACAAGGGAGGCTTCCCTACAAAAGATCACCAGCTAGATATTCAACTAGGGAGGGCTCAAGGGTGATGCAAGGTCTAATAATTGAAGGGAAACTCATTGGCCAAGCCTCGAAAGTTGAGATAAGAGTTGCCTAGACTTCAAATACACTTTCCTATAACTTTAGGACTTACAAGAAAATTGTTAAGTTAGGGTTTTATAATATGCAAAATTTGGGCACACACTGACATATAGCAGCTATAGAAACTGGCCTATGAGTAATAGGACCAACAAAGGAGCAAAGGCTATGGAGGCAAACAAGGGTTAAGTAAACAATGGTTTTCAATAGTTGAAAATGCATATAATGGCATTTATTATAGAGATGTAAGCCCTAATTTTAGGGTGAAAACATGCAGTCAATGCTAGATTTTGCTTTTTTATATTTATTAAATGCAATCTCTTTCAATACGGCAATAACAAATGCACAATAAATTGCTATCAAATGCAGATTTAAGCTAACCCTAACCCTAGTTACCATAAATTGAAGAGAAAATTAAACAAACAAAAAAATTAAAACGACCACCACAAACTAGTCTATTGCCTTCGCATAATTGGGCAATGGAATCAATAATGGCAAGTTCAAAGATACAGGAACCTAGATGAGGTGGATGGAAGACTAAGAAGCCTCTCTTAGAAACCCTAGTGACTTTCTTTAAGTGGAGATTTAAGATCAAAGGCAAAGGCAGTAGAATGTGCCCGTTACGCAAAGGCACATATAGGGATCAAAAGAGATGTCAGACCGACAGGACCCCCAAAGCTAGGATTTCTAGGGAAGACTCCCCAAAACTTCTTCAGGGGAGTAGCTCGAGACCACCTCCTTATGGTAATGGATTTACCCCAAGAGGAGTACGAGCAAGAGCTCCCATGACAGTTAATACTATAGTTGTTGAATCGTCAAACAAAAGTCAATGGAAATCTCAAGGAACTACTAATAGAGGAAGAAGTACGAGAGGAAGTAGCACAAGAGGACGGAACTCCTTTTCTAGAAACTCACGATCTGACTCAAGGGGATCATCCCAAGTTAATTGTTGGGGATGTGGAGGACCGCATTTGCAATGTGATTGTCCGGAAGCCTCGTCAAGTATAATGCATAGAGCAAGAAAAGAGCCATCATCAAATACCCAAGGCAATCATAGAATCCATGCAATAGTCAACCCAAGGCAATCATAGAATCCATGCAATAGTCAACAACAACTAGGCAGAACATCAGTCCACTATAGTGGAATCTTCAAGTACTATTAACGGAATAAAACTCAAAATATTATTTGATATTGGTGCTACTGATAGTTTCATTTCGTCATATTGATTAAATAAATGTGGGTTGGCAGCCCGCAAGCAAAACGATTTCAAACAAGTGGAAATGGCTTCAGGAGAACTTCAATTGGTAGATTTAAATGTCGAGGAATGCAAAGTTGATCTAGGGATCTATTCAACTAGGTTAAAAGTTTATGTCACAACCCTAGGAACTTATGACCTCGTCATAAGGATGGATTGGTTAGAAGTTCATCAAGCTTGGGTAGGCTGTTATGGAAAACTAATTATCTACATAAATGATGAAGGAGAGACGATCCAAATCCAAGGTATCAAGAGGAAGATATCTTTACGCTTCATGTCAGCGATACAAATGAAACATTGCTTAAGGAAAGGATGTCGGGCATACACAGTTCAGGAAGTCAGCAAGGAGAAAGGATTGTCCTTAGAGCAATATCCGGTGTTATCTTAATTTCCAGATGTTTTTCCAAAGGAACTACCAAGATTATCTCCTGAAAGGGAACTTAATCTTACAATAGAATTGAAACATAGTACATAACCAATCTATAAAACAACCTACAGAATGATGGCTCCTGAACTTCAAGAGTTACAAATCCAGTTGAAGGAACTACTGGATATAGGACACATTCGACCTACTTCCTCGCCTTGGGGTGCACCTGTAATTTTTGTCAAGAAGAAAGATGGTTCCTTACAGCTATTCATAGACTATCGAGACTTAAATCGAGTTACAGTAAAGAATCGATATCTAATGCCTCAAATTAATGACCTCTTCGACCAAGTGAAAGGAGCTTATGTCTTTTCAAAGGTCAATCTACGGTCAGGTTATCATCAATTAAGAATTAAGTAAAGCGATATCTCTACGACTGCATTCCGAACACGCTTCAAGCATTATGAGTTCACAGTGGTAACATTTGGGTTGACCAATGCACCAGCAGTATTCATAAACCTTATGAATAGTGTTTTCTGCAAATATCTCGATCAATTTGTACAAGACTTCTTAGAATATATTATCATCTACTCCAAAAATGAGAAAGAGCATGAAGAACATTTGCGGATAGTATTATCTTGCCCCAAGAAACACTAGTTATATGGAAAGTTATCCAAGCATTCCTTCTTTCAAAAAAAAATTCATTACCTAGGTCATATTATATCTGGTGAAGGGATCTCAGTAGATCCTGAGAAAACAAAATCAATCATGGAGTGGCTGATACCGAAGAATGTGCATGAAGTGCGAAGTTTTATGGGTTTAGCCAGATAATATCGAGGGTTTGTAGAACAAATTGCACATCGTATCACAACCCTTCAACGTAAAGGAGTTAGGTATGAATGGACTGAGGAATGTCATAGAGCATTCTCTTAACTTAAAAAATTGTTGACCAGTGCACCAATCTTGCGAGTACCTGATATGGACAAAGACTTTACCGTATCTATAGATGCATCCAAGCAAGGATTAAATGTAGTATTAATACAAGGCAGAGGAGTAATAGCTTATGCCTCCAGGAAGTTAAAACCTCATGAAGAACTCTACACCACACATGATTTAGAGTTAGTTGTTGTAGTGTTAGCTTTAAAGATATGGAGACACTATCTAGTAGGGAGAAGCTTTATGCTCAAAAGTGACCACCAAAGTTTACAATATTTGTTTACCCAAAGAGACTTGAATGCTAGGCAAAGATGATGGAGTGAATTCTGAAGTGAGTATGACTTTGGAATTTCAGACATTAAAGGAAAAGAGAATGTGGTGGCAGATACTTTAAGTAGAAGACCACAAATAGTTTCCCTCATACCTATCAAGGTAGACTTGAGGAAGCAAATACTAGAACATCTCTTGAGAGACAGACGGTATTTAAAAGTGAAATCCGAGCTTGATAGTAAAAATCCAAAAGAACCTAGGTTTGATGGATATGAACTAGAAAATGATGGAATTTTGTTATTCCATGGAAGAATGTACATACTTGATAGTGGGGATCTCTGAAACACCATTTTTAAGGAAAAGCCCACAAAGCATTATATTGTACACATCCTAGTGTAAAGAAAATGTATGCTGATACAAAGAAACTCTTATTTTGGGTAGGTATGAAACGCGATATTGTCCAATTCGTTGCAAAATGTCTTGAATGTCATCAAGTGAACGTTGACCATTGTCATCCAGCAGGTCTCCTACAACCTCACGACATCCCTATGACCAAATGGGAGATAATTTCTATGGATTTTATCGTCGAGCTACCTCTTACCCCACAAAGGCATAATTCCATTTTGGTTGTGGTGAATAAATTAACGAAGAGCGCTCATATTATTCTCGTAAGAGGTACTTATGAAATTGTTGACATAGCTCGGGTATTTATAAATCAAATTATCAAATTTCATGAAGTACCTAAGAAGATCAATCAGATAGAGACTCAGGATTCACTTCAAGATTTTGGACTTGTATGCAACCAGCCTTGGGAACTCAACTAAATTTAAGCACAGCTTATCATACTGAGACTGATGGGCAAACAGAAAGGGTGAACCAAGTAGTAGAAGATACGCTGAGGATGTACATTATGGATCAACAGACACAATGGGAAAAGTATTTGCCCTTAGTTGAATTTGCATACAATAGCAGTTACCACAGTTCAATCGGAATGCCTCCATTTGAAGCATTGTACAGCAGACCTTGCAGAACATCGTTAAGTTGGCACAGGTTAGAGGATCATGTGACAATAGGGCAAGAATTAATTCAAGAGATGGAGGAATGGGTAAAACAAATTAGGCAACGATTAAAGGAGGCATAGGATAGCCAAAAGAGTTATGTTGATGCTTACAAGACAGATAGGAATTGTGAATAGGGGATCAAGTTTTCATCTGCATTAGACCAAACAAAAGCACTATCTAGTTTGGAAAAGAAACAAATTATCACCTCAATTATTGGGCCATTCAAAATTCTGGAAAAAGTTGGACCTATCGCCTATCGTCTTGCACTACCACCCCACTTGCATAAAGTTCACAATGTTTTTCATGTATCTGTAATAAGACATTATATAGCTGACAAATCTTAGAACCTTTAATGGAAGGAACTACAGGTATCGAACGAGGAAACCATTTCGGTCGAACCATTACATATACTGGAACATAAGGTTCGACAGCTCAGGAACCGCCTGGTAGACCAAGTTAAGGTCCAGTGGGATAAGTATAGCCCTGGATCGACTTCCTGAGAATATACTGAGACCATATGTCAAAGATACTCCAACTTGTGTTGATTTTGAAAAACTTAAAACCGTATTTTGTATATGTTTAATTTAATTTGAGTTGGATACTTAAGACCATTATTTTAAATTATCACATGTAAAAATGAATTTTTATTTAGTTGGTACATGGTATACATTATTTGCTTAACTCTGCTGGTACGTGGATACCAATATGAAATATGTTATTTAATTAACATTGCTAGAATATGGATACTAATATGAATTTTAGTATTTGATTAACCTTGCTATGAACTCCAAATTATGAATTATAATATGGATGAGATATCTATAATTTTATTTCATATTGGATATCGACATAACTTATGAGATGGAAATAAAAGAATGACTACACTTTAATATGAAAGCTAACTGACAGATATATGGGCTGGACATGAACGCAAAGATCAATATCGTAGATAGCAACATATGTGAAATACATAGAAAATGTTATTTAAATATAATTTATTTTGAACATAGTGATGCATATGTTATAATGTGTGGACAAGTGTTTATATTGCAGATAACATTGTTACCAAACTGACCACGTGATGACAAAACTCCAAGAACAATTGAGGCTCAATAAGATTCCATGATAGGGTGTTGACCCTGATCCCACTAGGATGGGTGGGGGTACTACCCACCATTTATCCTCCAGAATTTTGAGTCATGGGAGGATTGTGCGAGTCACGCTTCCCTAGACGTGTCATGATGATTGTCGGATGCCTACTAGTAAATCAGATCGATATAGTCGATCTTGTCATCTTTAGGGTCTATGAATGGTTAAGTCAGTATAGCTGACGCCATGGCATACTCCAGTGGAGGACGGATAGGATGGGCGTGGAAGAGATTAGGAAGAATAAGATGATTCTAGAATAGCTTGGGAACCCGACAGGTGCAAGGCATGATTATTATGGCTGTAAAATTTTAAATGTTCAAAAACACAAATTTTAAAATGCCCTCATGTTAAACAAAAATTCAATTTTGAAACACAATTCTTATATGATTA
The DNA here is from genome assembly GCA_000404065.3 of Pinus taeda. NCBI lineage: Eukaryota > Viridiplantae > Streptophyta > Pinopsida > Pinales > Pinaceae > Pinus > Pinus taeda. The sequence goes on along the minus strand of APFE031390438.1, from coordinate 39,940 downwards.
TATTAATCACTAAATAATTACTAATATACTATATAAACCTTGACTTCGGGACGAAGTTTTCAAAAGGAGGGTGTATGTAATGACCCACCTACAATTACATACAGAATGTGAATATTAGCATGCATATGGGGCATCCATATGATTGCACTAGTACACATACTAGCTAACATTGGAAATGTCTCCTAAATTTAAGGTAATAAATTGATTATCGAAATAAATTCCTAACTCACCAGAATATAATGAATATATCAAGTAGGGTATTTAATAGTTATGCCACATTAATGCATTAATTTAACTTTAAAATAAAATAAAAATATGATGGGTTATAAATTAAAGTGACTTATTTAAGTAAAGTAATTTGTTAACTTTTAACCAAAGTAAATAAAATAATTTGCTAACTTTTAAATTGAAGTAATTTATTAACTCATAAATAAAGTAATCAAACAAGACAAATAAACTATGTTGCACGGGTTCCTGAACCCAGGGGTGGGGTTCTCGAACCCGTCCCGAGTTCTCGTCCCCACGTTCTGGGTGCTGGAACAGGTACCTTTGAGAAGAACCCAGTTCTTCTTGAAGGAACCCGAGACTTCGAAATCATAAACGGGGTTCTTTTGATACATCGAAAAGGATTGCAAAGTGTCGATGTAGATGTAATATTCTCAACTCAAATATACTCAATTTTCTCTTAGAATTTCTGAGTTTTTAATTGAGTTTCAATGAGTCTTAATTGAGGTATTTTATCAAATAGTTGAAGGACAACTTCTATGGATGTTGGCTTTATATTCTCTCAAGTGACATGGACAGGGGTCATTGCAGCAATGGGAAAATGCTTCACATAACTAGACAACTTATTTATAAACTCAGAATTAGACTTTCACTACTGTTACAACTTAAAATGATGAAAAATTTTGAGCATGAACAACCATGCAATTAACTAGACACCAATAGATGTAGTGAAGGTCAAAACGGTGGAACTTGGTAGCATAACAGAAGTATATAAATAGAATATCAGCCTTTAAATAATAGATCTTCAGCCATTAAAATCAGTGTTCTACAACAAAGATGGATCAGCAATAAACATAGCTTGTTCTCTGAAAAATCGTTGTTTAACAAAGCAAACCCTGATATTGTTTAAGAGCAAATTTCCCAAATTTTACAATGCCATTGTGAAGGACACACCTGGAACATGCTCCATCTAATAAGAACTTAAACTTGTTGATTGTCAGAGCTTCTGCAATTAACTGGATTCTTGAGTAGGCAAGCTGCTATAGGATTTGGCAAAAATCTTGAAATCTGGACAATGAATAAGGATACATAAATTGGGCTCTATTATCTCTTGAAAGAGGATATTCGATTAGCCTTTAACCTCTGAAATCAATACGGTTAACTCATAAATATTTTAGTTTTCTTGTTTAAAGTTGAAATATATACAAATTCATAAATATTATAATTTATAAATATAGTTTTTATATATTATTATTATAAATTATAATATACCCCCGATGAGCCCACGCACCTTGTTTCAAAAAATGACATCCCCGTCGCCGTCCCCGTCCCCGAACCCACGTTTCTTGGCAACATAGTAAATAAACTACTATACCCACACACTTCATGTTCATTTGAAATTAAATATGACCGCATCTGAAAGGGAAGGGCATTCTAGATGTAGAGCACCGACAACAGAGGAATGGAAGGTGGTCAAAAATCTGGAGGCTGTGCCCAATGAAGGGATATAAGGAGACTGAGGGGGTATGAAAGGGATATGATTACTTTTCCAGCCTCACGGATGCAGGAGGATTTTTGGAAGTTCTAGGGAGAGACAAGAATTTCTAACAGAGCCATAGACAATCAGGGAGATTGAGCTTAATTGTCCTTAGAGTTTTGGGCACGGGGGCCAGAGTGCTTCAAAGTTGAATTACTTTGGAACTAGGTGCTAAGATTGTGCCCAATTTGGCAAGGAGGTTTAGGTCATTTTGGTAACGAAAACAAATTGGAGCTCCAACAGCTCGAAATTGACTTCAAACACGGGAGCCAAGTCTATATCTATGAATTAAATTGATAAATTTTGTTTAAATTGTAGTTGGTAAATTTTATAGAATTTAGAAAATTAATTTGGGTTGCTCATTACATCATTCTGATGAAATTTTAGAAATAAAATCTTGGTTTGGCCATTAAAGGGTGAATCAGTAATTGTGACTTTTCAAATGATCAATTTCATATTATTTTAACAGCCTTACAACTCTTTCTTTAATCAATTAGCAGATTTATATATGTGTTCAACCTTTTAACACTTTTTTTAATGGCAGATTTATATAAGAGTTTAGCAATTAACCATGAATTCACAGAAACACATACAAGCTACTCATGCAACACGTTGAGACACCTAATATATGTGGAAACCCATAAAGGGAAAAACCATAGAGTTTGGTTGTTATGCTGTAAAAGCAAGCACCCACTCCCTCTTTTACATTAATTTTCCGCAGCCTTCTACCTATAGGAGGCTTCTACCTCGATTTTCTTTTGAAAGCTACGACTTGCAAGGAGCACTCACTCCCTCTTCTATAGGCTCCAACCTGCTCTTTATCAAGCTACTACCTAAAAGGAGACACCAATCCCCTGATAAGATTACAAATTAGCTTTGTTGATTTACCTGGTATTTGTCTCTAATCTAAACTCTATCTTTGTCCTCTTTTCAATTGTTTATCTCCTATGCTCCTCTTCCTCTCTCTCTTTACTAGGAAATGCATGAACTTTTTCTCACATAAATCAAAATTCACTAGCAAATCTATCATTCAAAACACATCTTTTTATATACATAGATTTCTAATTGTTCGTATTCCAATTCAAGAATCTGAAGTGAAGGGTTGCTTCTTTGTATTCCAGGGCTCTTTGTGGTCTATATAATAGGATTGTGGGGGAGCGCCCCCCCCTCACGCCCCCACTTCCAATTCACACTCCCTGGAAAAAAACGGTCCCTGCCTTTGCTGGTGTGTTTTCGGGAGAGTTCGCTCCTTGACCGCTCCCAGTCACCGGAAAAAAAGGTCGCGGCCGAGAGGAAGGGCGACATTGTCAGTAGAGAGGAGAGAAGGGAAGGGAGGGAAAGGGGAGAGGAGAGAGGAAAGGGAGGGAAAGGGGGGCGGAATAAATAGACCCTCTCCCCTCCCGTTATTCACTTCATCCATTAAGAGGTTGGAGCTTGGGATTGAAGGCTAAAGAGATAGAATCTACACTCTAATCTAGCATTTTTTTTTTTATGTTCACTGCTAAATAAATAAATTTGTTAAACACATACATGGCAGACACCGAATATGAATGATAAGCATTAGACTACATCTATTATTGACATGATATACATTTATAGGACATGGTGTGACCCTTGGATTCATATTCCAAGTGGTCTTTTGGACTCTGGTGGTTGTTCACATTCCACACCAACCCATAGAGGATTAGGTGTCCAACATTCCTCCCATTAATCTGAAGGGGTATGTATGAGTCCAAAAAGAGAGTTGTAATACAAAATGTGCAAAAGTATGGATAACAACACTAGGGTGAATGTGCTCTCTAAAATGTTGGTATAAAGAGGGGGTGGTTTAAGGATGACCACCAATACCGGAACGCTTAGTGTAGTTCCCAGTACTCTTCCAAATCTGGCATGAAGTTGAGGTCTTTTGCTAGAGGAAGTGCACTTTAAGTTTTGAAGAGGGAAACCTGCAACCTTGAAAGGGAGGTCTCACCCCAGATAAAAAGGGAGAGCCTCAACCTGAAAAGGGAGGTCTGAACCTGTGATGGTTTAAGGATGACCAACAACTCTAGAATGCTTAATGCAATTCCTGGAACTCTTCCAAAACTGACAAGAAGCTGAAGTCTTCTGCTACAGGAAGTGTCCCCAATTCTTTTAAAGAGATGTCTCAACCCCACATAGATGGTTTAAGGCTGATCATCAACTGAAGGCATACTCAGGGGCATCTTTGTCTTTGGCTACAACTCTGAATCTGGTATGGCAGGTTGTGGCTCAGGCTCGCTTGATGTAGCTTTGAAGCTTGTAGATGACCATCACTTCCCCCCTGTCAGATACAAGGTGAGATGATGGAGAAAACTCAACTGCAAAATTGTTCAATACTCTAGAACAAGTTTTGCCATATCACTGAAATATCTTCTTGGTTGTTGAAGCCGATTGCCAAGTACCGATCCATCCAAAATGAATTTTGTTCTTGAAGGAGGCTTGTTTCTGAAGCATTTGTTTGAAGAATGAGCGGTTTTATGACAGTGCTCACATGGATGAAGATCAAAACAGTGATCTTTCATATGGCCAACTCGATCACAGTGTTGGCATTTAACAACTTTTGACTACGAATGTGGAGGAGCAGAATCTGGAACAAGTGAAGGTGAATTGTCATGAAGAAATCCAACACTCTGAAACTAAATGGGCTTTGAGTAATCTGGAATATGAAAAGAAACCTCCTTGTCAAATCCAAGACCTATTATGTGCCTGTCGCTGACAAGCTCTTCCCAAGGTCTAATGATTGGCTTGGGAAGTGCAGACTAAACTTCTGCATCTACATGTAACTTTGTTGCTTCATTGGGCACTCGATCAACTGCAACATTATTGACTTGCTGCTGATGGGAGTCTATCTCAATGTTCTGAGCAAAAACAGGTTCAGAATGTTGTCTATTCTATAACTCATCTTGTTGTAGTTGTGATTCAAGCTACAAAAATTCAATGTTTTCTTTTGCATTTTGCAGACATGTTCGAATGTCAACAAGAGTTGTTTTGTTGATTTCGACTATGCTGTCAATAATGGACACAATTAGAGTTCCCAATAAGTCCAATAATCCATGAATTTTTGTCATTATTCAAACAATTCAAGTCAACAAATGACCACAAATGTACTTGTAATAGCTAGCAATTTTAAATGTGCCCAATAATAAGAGGGCTATCCACTCAAATCCAATCAAAGAAGGATAATCACATTACTATTTGAAGACTCCTCTCGGATTCAAAGCATAGGAAAACTTGTCACCACAAACCTAAAGACCACTCTTAGCTTGGACCACAAAATAAAGATAATTGGTATCTTGTCCTTGGAGGTCACAACATAATATCGAAGGCTTACAAGTTGGTTCTTAAATAAATTCCTTATTTAATAAAAGCGCAGGGAATTTTATCACCTTGGATCTTCTGGCTTTAGTGTACTGGGGCCAAATTTCAGTGACTACCGATTTAATCTACATGGCACTCTCTTCTCGAGCTATTTTCTTAAAGAATGGGGGTTGTAATTCTTTAACTCGCAACAAAAAACTATAAAAATGAAGAAATCAATATTTTGACAAGGCACCAGTTTGAACGCCTTTTCTCAACAAGCACATAGCGGAGTTCTCTTCAAGCTAAGTAATCTACTAGAACTCTCTCTATATTCGACTGTGACCGTGTATGGTTTGGCTTCGCCTCCTTCTCCTTCCACAAGGTTGACTGTGTAAGATGGTTGTGGCTGCAGATGCCCTAAATGTTGTGAACTGTAAATGTTCTTTTTTCCATCATGAACTACAGACGTTGGAGGGCGAAAAATCTGATCATGTTGTCTGAGCAATTCACCCTCACACAAAGTTCTCTATTTATTTTTGTATACTTACAGTACCGCTTTACATGAGCAAGGCCTTGGTGGGAGAGCCACCGACATCTCCAAAGAATGTTGCATGTTCACGTGGATTCGTGTCCCACCGGGCATGCCAACAATGGGGGAGGAGTGACACACTGAGACGTATCTCCAGCTCTAGCGTTCGCGAAATATCCTTAGGTGGAGAAAAGTTCTGAAGGAGAAATTTATTGCAGCAAGCTGAAGGAGTGATTTCTGGGCAAAGTTGGGCAAGGAAATCAAAGCATAGAAGACAGCAGAGGGTACAGTACGAACAACATTTAATGTCATGAGTTGCATGCCATTTGAGAGAAGTTTTTGAAAAGAAATGATAAGTTCGTATAGCGGTACAGAAATCTATACAATACATATTTTCAGCTTCAAGTGGGCATGGAAATCGAGGCAGAGTGGGCACTATTTTCAAGGAGTTTTGGGTGGAATAGATAAGTTGTATTTTGTTGTTTTGTTTTGTCTGCAAATGTATTTTTTCCTCAACTTGAAAGATAAATAAATTTGAAGAGATCTCTAACAAGTTTCCCCTGAAGAAGATTGAAAGGGTTTTGCCTGGGTCTAAGTTGACCAAAAATCTGTGTATATTTATGTGTGTTGCTAGTATGTTTATGTCAATATTTATTTTCAGCATGTGTTGACAATGCCATGTGTTTTAATCTAAAAAAATCATTTCCAGAATTCTATATGTTGAATGTATGTTTATGGGAAGGGGCATTTAACTGAATGGGAGTGATAAGGTGAAATTGAAACTGGGTTGGGATTGCAGGATACTTTTAGTCATAAATTTCAACATGGTATCAGAGCTATAGGTTGAAAATTGCAGTTTGAACAGCAGACAGTGGTTTGGAACAGCAAACAGTGGTTTGGACAACAAAATGAATTTTTGGACAGCAAACTGATATTTTGGGACAGCAAGGTGAAATTTCACACAAACTGAACTTTTGGGACAGCAAGGTGTGCTAGAAATTTCATTTCTTCATTTTCCTGGTTTGTAAATTTTGAACAGCAGTCATGGTCATGTTCTTAAGGATAGAGGACAGACTGGATGCGATATCCAACTATGTCGTTGGGAATGACAGAATTCAAACAGTGTTTGAGGAGGCAGCTGTTTGGAACATAGTGCAGCAAGTGGTTGTACCTCCTACTGTTGTGGATGAACTTGCTTAATTCACAAAAAACAATGCAAAGGAAAAAAGGATTTTGATGGACTGTCTGAAGGATCATGTGGTTCCTCAGGTGAGAGGAAACACATATGCATATCAGATGTGGACAGCTCTAACCACTCTCTCTATCAAAGTACCAATGAGAGCAGGAAGATGGTACTCAAAGAACAATTGAAGAACATCAGGATGACAAAGGCTAAAAGTGTAGTTCATTATCTTGGAAAGGTCAAACAGGTACGTGATGATTTGGCTGCTATTGGTGAGGCAGTTGCACCCACAGAATTAGTCAGGATAGTTGTAGCCAGACTTCCTCAGTCTTGGGAGATTTTTGGAGATGTTGTTACCTCTAGGGAGAATCTTCTCAATTGGGACAGATTTTGGGATGATTGTGTGCAGCATGAGATAGGGAAGACTGACATTAGTGGGGTGAAGCTAGCAGATGAGGAGGATGTAGCCTTGACAACCAGGGGGAAGAACAAAGGGAAGGCCAAGAAAGGGGCCTCATCAGATGGGGTTAAGGGAAAGGAGAAGAAGAAGAAACCTACGGATATGTCCAAAGTCAAATGTTGGGCATGTCAGAAGATGGGACACTATGTTGCTATGTTTCTTGAGAGGAAGAACAAGGGGAAGAAGGGTATTGCAGCTTCAGCAACGATGGAGCAGTTTGCTTCACAGTTTGACAGGGACTTTGCATTTATTACTTCTACATCTAGTAGACTGTAGGAGTACATCATTCGATGTGTGGTACATAGACAGTGGGGCTTCCCGCCATATGACAGGTGCACGGGAGTTCTTTTCAAAGCTTGCAGAGAGGGCACTTGATATTGAGATTGTACTAGGAGATGATCGCACTATGATAGTTGTTGTTGTGGGGACAATGACCTTTGAAAGGGAGTCTTTGCCTCCTTTGAAGCTCATGGATGTTTTGTATGTTCCAGGGATGAAGCAGAACTTGATTTCAGTGTCTGCTATGGAGAAGGGGTTTGACATCACTTTCTCAGGAGGGAAAGTATTGATGCATCCCAGAGGAGCTTCCATCACTTCAGCCAAAGTGATTGGAGTCTGCTCTGGAAAACTATACAGGCTCAGTTTTCAGTCGGCAAGAGCATTGGTGAGTAGCACATCTGGTAGCACTCACACTAGTACCACTAGCAGTAGAGACTTGTGCGAGTTATGGCACCGAAGGATGGCACATATGCATCATGGAGCTTTGAGAGGACTAAGGGAATTCCCTACTAAAGTTCCTGATTTTAGTGTTGAGCATTATGAGGTCTGCAAAGGGTGTGCTTTGGGCAATTACACCAAGTTACCATTCCCAGCGAGCGACAGCAGATCTACAGGTATACTAGACTTGATTCATACTGATGTTAGTGGTCGTATGTCTCATGTGTCTTTGGGTGGGTATGAGTATTATGTTATATTCATTGATGACTACTCTAGGAAGACTTGGATATATTTCTTGAAGACCAAGGGTGAGGTCTTCAGTCGCTTTAAAGGGTTCAAAGCTCTTGTGGAAAAGCAAACAGGTAGGAAGATTCGAGTCTTGAGGTTGGACAATGGTGGTGAGTACATCAATGGTGGGTTTTCTAACTTTTGTGCACAAGAGGGCATTAGGAGAGAGTTCACGGTTCCTTACAACCCCCAGTAGAATGGGGTGTCTGAATGGAAGAACAGAGCTATTGTTGGGGCTACTAGAGCGATGATTCATGATCAGGGGTTGCCTTTGTTTTTGTGGGTTGAGGCTTGCAATACTATTGTTTATCTTCAGAACAGGAATCCTCACGGAGTATTGGGGAATATGACTCCGGAGGAGGCTTTCACTGGAGAGAAGCCTCACGTGGGACATCTTCGTATCTTTGGATGTCTCACATATTCTTATATCCCCAAGGAGCAGAGGACGAAGCTGGAACCCATGGCAAAGAAGGGTATCTTTATGGGTTATAGTGAGACTTCAAAGGCCTATCGGATCTTCATTCCTTCTAAACGGAGAGTGGTGATTAGGAGGGATCTGAAGTTCGAGGAGGAGAGGGTCTATCACAGATCACAAGAGTATGATGAGAGTGAGTCCCAGACTTCTCCTCAGCAGGGAGGTCAGGGACAGGGAGCAGGACCTCAGGGTTCTAGATCAACTGGTACAGGAGGTACTTCAGTGTCAGTGACATTTGGGGCACCAGTGGCGAGTTCACTGAGCACTTCTTTATGGAGTCCACTAATACAGAGTTCACATGGCACTTTAGCTGACACATGCATAGGTGTCGGTACAAGTTCTTCGAGGGCAGGTGCTGGTACAGGCACACCAGGGTCAATAGGCAGACCTTCAGGTTCACCAGACTGGGGGGCAGAGGATGAGGTTCCCTATGGGGAAGCTTCTTCAGGAAAGAGGAGGCCCAAGTCACTTCAAGACACCTTGAAGGAAGCGGAGTCCGTTGGTCCTCTAAAGAGGGTGAACAGGGAGAGTGTGCCACCTGAGCAGTTTTGCAGTTATGTAGCCAAGGCTACCAGCATTGTTGACTCTGAGCCTATTAACTATGAGGAGGTTGCTAGCCAGGAGGTATGGAGAGAGGCTATGGTGGAGGAGTATGCCTCTATCATTAAGAACAATATCTGGGAAGTGGTGCCTAGACCTGAGAGCAATTCAATTGTGACTTCCAGGTGGCTATACAAGATCAAGCATGTTGCGTATGGCAGCATTGAGAAGTTCAAGCCGAGGTTTGTAGCTAGAGGGTTCTCACAGATAGAGGGAGTTGACTATGATGAGACCTTCGCTCCCGTAGCTCGGTACACTTCTATCCATTCCCTTTTTTCTATTGCTACAAAAATGGGTTGGCAGATCCATTAGATGGATGTGAAGACCGCATTTATGAACGGGGTTATAGAGGAGGAGGTGTATGTTGAGCAATCACAGGACTTTGAGGTACTTGGGCAGGAGACCCATGTATCTCGGTTGAGGCAAGCACTCTACGGACTTCAACAAGCTCCGAAAGCTTGATATTCGAGGATTGATACTTACTTGCAACAGATGAGTTTCACGAAGAGTGATGTAGATCCGAACCTATACTACATTGTTCTAGGGGATGATCCGCTCATTCTTTTGTCGTATGTTGATGACTTGTTCATTACTATGACAGAGAGACTAATTAGTGGTTGCAAGGAGGATCTTGCTATGGAGTTCGAGACGAAGGACATTGGACTAATGCATTAGTTTTTGGGGCTTGAGGTGTGGCAAGAGGAGGGGCATATCTTTCTAGGGCAGGGGCAGTATGTTGTGGATGTGTTGAGAAGATTTCACACGTCAGACTGTAGACCCATGTCTACACCTATGACCACCAACTGGAAGAAGCTTCATGCTTCAGATTCTAGTTTGGTGGATCCCACATTGTATAGGCAGCTTATTGGGTCCTTGATGTATTTGATCAACACTAGGCCAGATATATGTTTTGCAGTGAACACACTTAGCCAGTTCATGGTTGGGCCCGGGAGGGTGCACAGGGTAGTTGCAAAAGCACATTCTTTGCTACGAGTAGGAGACTGTTAATTATGGTCTGGACTATAGGCGTGGAGATGGAGTGAGGTTGGTAGGTTACACAGATTCAGATTGGGCAAGATGTGCTTCTGACAGGAAAAGCACTTCAGGGTGTTGCTTCACTTTGGGTTCGGCAATTGTGTCGTGGTCCAGTCGAAAGCAAAAGTCAGTTGCTTTGAGCTCTTCTGAGGCTGAGTATATGGCTACTAGCCAGGCTAGTTGTGAGGCCATTTGGTTTCGCAAGTTGTTGTATGGCCTATTTGATCAGGAGTTGAGACCGACAATCATTCACTGTGATAATCAGAGTTGCATTAAACTCATGGAGAATCCAATGTTCGATGATAGGTCAAAACACATTAACATCAGATATCATATCATCAGGGACTATGTTTAGAAGGGGGCAATGAAGCTGGAGTATATATCGACAAATGAGCAGGTGGCCGATGTTCTCATGAAGTCCTTGCCAAGAGGCAAGCATGTCCATTTCAGGAACAAGATAGGTGTGGTGAGAAACACTTTCTTCGGTAAGAGGGGGTGTCGATTTTTATTGTACCTTGGACAAGTGGTTTCCCATGGGTTAGTCTCTACCTAGGGAAAAGTGTCCAAAATAATTATTTTCCTAAGTGTGACTTTATAAAGTGAAAGTGACTTTATAAGTGGTAAGTCAATGTTAAATTATAAAGTGAAAAGTGACTTTAGACATAAGTACAATGTGGTATTTTATTTAATGGGTGAGTTAAAAATAGAAAGTGAGAATTAAATGCACATTTATTCTCATCCCTTGATCTAAATGAATCTAAGCCATTAGATCTTAGGGTTGCCCAAAAGTCATTTAGGGAAACAAAAGGGGGAAAAGAAAAGAGAGACTGCATTCATTCTTCATGAGTAGATTGGAGAAAGGAGGTTCAAAGCTGAAAAAAAGTTCTGAAAGAGAAATTTGTTGCAGCAAGCTGAAGGAGTGATTTTTGGGCAAAGCTGGGCACGGAAATCAAGGCATAGAAGACAGCATAAGGTACAGTACGAACGACATTTAATGTCGTGAGATGCACACCGTTCGAGAGAAGCTTTTGAAAAAAAATCATACAGCAGTATGGAAATCCATACAGTACGTACGGAATCCACACAGTACGTATTTTCAGCTTCAAGTGGGCATGGAAATCGAGGCAAAGTGGGCATGGTTTTCAAGGAGTTTTGGGTTGAATAGATAAGTTGTATTTTGTTGTTTTGTTTTGTCTACAAATGTATTTTTCCTAAACTTGAAAGATAAATAAATTTGAAGAGCTCTCTAACAGGTTTTTCCTGGAGAAGATTGAAGGGGTTTTTCCTGGGTCTAAGTTGACCAAAATCTGTTTGTATTTTTGTGTGTGTTGCTGGTCTGTTTATGTCCATATTTACTTTCAACATGTGTTGACAGTCCCATGTGTTTTAATCTAAAAATTTCATTTCCAAAATTCTATATGTTGAATGTATGTTTATGGGAAAGGCAATTTAACTGAATGGGAGTGACAAGGTGAAATTAAAATTGGATTGGGATTGCAGGAAACTTTTTAGTCATCAAATTTCAACAAAGCAACGATTTTTCATCAACAATACTTGATTACCAATTGATGTCAAGTGATTTACTATCTTGAGACTTTTTAATTTTAGACTTTTCATTTTTAGAAATTCTATTTTTAGACTTTCTATTTTTAGAAATTCATCCATGAGCTATCAATTTTCAACACATATAACCACAAGGGTATTGCTAACATTAAGGGCATGAGACAACTAGTTAACTAGCCTACATTTCATTGAAGTTGCAACCCTTCCAATTGTTCCAATTCAACCTTGGTGATCCATTAAAAAGAATCAAGTTGAGAAATACATATTAAAATTCATGTACATTAGAGTGTATATTGCTGAATTGGAAAGTCATTAAAGCCAAAAAAATGATAATAACAATAAAGAAATTAAACCCTTGTAAAATGGGTATATGACCAAGGGTTTTGAAAAGTGTCTACGAAAAACCCACCAAAAGGATGGCACCGGTGACAACTATTGAACTAATTAAGGGATTCAAGGAGAAGAAAGATGATATAAACCAATATTCCACCAAGATTCTGGGATGGAGGATGCATGAATGAGGAGACATGTGGAGCACCCCAAAATTTGGGGAAATTCAAGGAGGATGGGGGGACGTCAAGGTGTGTGTATGTGTGTGTGTATTATAAACATGATTCAAATTCAGATTCAATAACGAAATACATTGATTCATACATCATACATGATTCAAAGAAACAAAAATAGTAAAACATTGTATACATTGATTTAAATTCATCATTCATAATTCTAGAATCTAAATTTATTTAAATTCATCATTCATTATTCTAGTATATGATTAGTACTAAGCAAAATAGTAGATTTTAAAGTCTAGATGTTAGAATAGTAAACTGAAATTACTCAAACTCAAAAACAATAAAGAGCTACAAGTCAAAGAGTCGGTCTAAGGCATCAACATCTAAAGTCAAGACTCAATAGTTAAAACTGAAAATGAACAATGGACAATGAGCCAATGTTATCATAATTGCACCGGTAATCAAATGGATCAACCAAAAAATGCATAAATAATCAAATTTTGAATAAAACTATATAGATATTCATATGCATCCATATGAATCCAAACCATTATACACAAATATGCAAATTTTCTCATATATATAGCAAGGGTGCATATAACCAAATAGCATAGAGTACAATCCATCTTTGAACCAAAAATATATCAACAAAGAGGCTCTAAATGGCCTCTATAGTCCAAAAAAATCATGCTACAACAAATACCTACATATCATCAAAATCATTGCCTATATTGGTATCCTCATCATCAATATCACCCTCTAAGCATTAAAATAAGACAAAAAAAAGCTTAACATGTCAAATTGAGATTTTCTTCGAGTGTTGGGTGCAGTTTACTAGGGTCATGATAGAGGAGTTCAATAATCAATGCCACTAGCATCGAGATACATAGAGGGCTTGGTGCTCTTGATTAAATCCCAATTCCATACTGTTATACATGATAGAATCCAATGGAAACATTGCAATCCCCCCCAATCCTAGTTGGATTTTGAGTGAGATCTAAAATTCTACTTTCTCCATATGAAATCTAATGAATTTGGAAACCCTCTCAAACATCCTGAAACAATTAATGGTAATGTTAAAAATTTAAGTAAAAGGTTGAAAATATTACCATTAATTACATAGCGTTAGTAGGGCCCTAGGGTTGCATATCAAGCCTTCTCACCCATAAATTATTGCTTTTAGGCAAAATTCAGGGGGGATGCCTAGCCCTTTTTTGGGGGGACACCCACAAGCACCCCTTTTGGGGAAACCTCTCCCTCACATTGGGGAAACGTCCCCCCTACATCTCCCCAAGTTTCCCGAAAAGGGGGACGTGGGGAAACATTTCCCCAAGCATCCCACCCATCCCAGGAGCATGGGTAATATCGAGAGCGTGCCCCCCACCCTAGGGGACACATCCCCATGGAACATTGATATAAACTCATTAAAAATGACATTGGTAAGATAAAGACAAGCGTAGCATCATTAGAACCAAGTATTAAAAATATGCAAGTACAATGGAACACATCAACAAACAACTCCCTCCTCTATAAGCCTTGGAGGAACAAATCTGACCTCCCCTAGTGATTTACCAAGACATTCTATGACATTCAGAAGAAAATAAAGATCGAAGTACCCTAAATTCCGTAAATGTTTGAGAAGGTGCAACCTACATAAATACGATGGAACATTACTATGAAATGTACTAGATTCAAAATGAGGATTAAAAGATTAGAGCAACATCAATGTCGTTAGACAAGTTTGCTTACAATTGGTTGTTGTTGTGGAACTTCAAAGTTCAAGATACATTTTTTATGAAACAACTTCTGAAAAAATTCGAAAGATTCCAAACATAGACAATGAGGAGATATTTGACAACAAGTACATTTTAGGAATATACCTCAGATTATCAAAAAACCAATTCTTACAAATTTATATAACAAGCTTACAACACCATATAATAGATGAAATTAAATTAATGGACATTAAAGAGGTAGAGAAAGCATAATGCAAGGCCAGAATGATCAAGAATAAATTGAAGGGTCAACAAGAAGTTTTCTTCTCTAAAAATGAAGACCATATTCCCTATCTAGGTGTAACGCAACAAGTGAATCCAAAGTAAAGAAGTGTTATAATTATGGAGAAAATTGGATCTTAAATTATAGATGTGAAGCAAAAAAAATTATATTATTGCAAATCTAGAATCGTAAAGAATGGTCCTGGGCTTCTAGGGACCATTCTCCCTAATCTGGTCAATATGCTTGACACAAAAAGAATGATTGTCCTATGTTGGACCATTCTCCCTAATCTAGTCAACATAGTTGACACAGGGAGAATGTTTGTCTTGATGTTATTACTCTAGACCATTTTCCCTGATCCTGGTCAACCTGGCCTAGGGAGAATGACTGTCTTGGATGTTGTGATTTCATCGCTCTCTATTGTTGAGAGAGACATTCTCAATTACTCCACTCTTGTCGTTGAAGTGAGACAATGGCTTTTCTCAGCAATCTTCTTGGTTGTAGAATAGTACTGAAGCCACATTGCTTCCTTTTGTACCATGTCTCGATACTAGATCTCAATGTGCTTCGCCCTGTCATTCTGGTCATCACCTCCACCTAATCAAGACAATCATGCAAGCAGCATTGAAACAATACTCGACCTCTACAATACTGAATGCGACATGTGACCGCTTCCTGCTCATCCAAGAAATCTGAATGGAGCCCAAACTAAAGCGATGAACTCTTTTTGTCTTTTGCACTCTCTGAATCTGTGAATCCTTACAGTTGTACTTCACTGTTTGAGGAATATATCAAACCATAACTGACTATGTTGAGAAAACATGTCTTGGCTCAATCATAAATTGATTTGCTTCCTTCACTGGATCCATCACCACAGTTGCTTTCTTATCACCTTGACTGGGTGCTCCTCTCACACTAAAACATATCCTATTGTGATAATTCTAGCTACTCGAACTCAGAGGTCAACTCCCCTTAGAGCTGCTCCCTCTGACACATGAGTCCTTCTGGCAGACACGAGTCATTTTGCTTCCGTCAGAGACAAATCAAATAAGATCAACCTCAATCCAAAAATACCAAGTCCAACGTGTTTGCTTGTGATCGTACAAAGCTTCTTCTATCACAAAAGTTCTTCTCATGTGCCTCAAAGCCCTAAGGTAGCTCTATCTTCCTCAATAACTTCATAGAGAAAAATGACATTGCATCCACCAAGTGCAATTTTCAAAACAATGATAATAATTCTAACATAAGTGTACCTAACGTCTTGTCATGATCTTCTCCCTCTTTCTGGGAGAAACTCTTATTCTCAATTCTCGATTTGTACTTGTCTATGTTGCCATCTACTGCATGCTAGATCTTGTAGATCCATCACCATTGACTTAGGTTCGACATACTCAAGGTACACTTCAAACTTGTTGATTTGCCTGCTCCCTCTGAGCTTAGATCCCATCTAGTACAATATCTCTCAACACAAATCACTAATTCTAGGATAAGTCCTCTTGTTACAGGCTTTGCTTTGTTCTTCTACTACTACCATCTCCTGAGTCTTGTCTAAGCCTTGGCAGCCTTTACTATGTAATTGCAATCCTCATTAGGAGACCATGGAAGGACAATTACAATGAAGCAAAGGATATAACGACAAGAGACTAACTAAAAGTAAAAACAACACCAATAGAAATAATCAAAGAAGAGAGGTATAAAATACTTATCTTTTGAGGATTGTAGGGAAATGTTAGCTCCCTTTTGATCCTAGCCACCGTGCATCCATCTTACCACTTTAATATCATTGCCTTCATCATCAGCATGATGTCACTACTCCCTTGCATAACCTAGGGTTTCTTCCTTTCAGTGAAAATGTCTAGGTAGGGTTTTATCTCCAAACCCTAGGGCTTCATTATCCTTCAAAATTAATCTAGGGTTTACAAACCCTAATTTTTCATAGCTCCTTTTGCAAGATCAACAGTTTTTGTAATATGCCAATTCTCCTTTCCATATCTCAGCAAACAATCATGGATATACCAGACTTATTAAGGATCTCAATAAATGCGAGATATCTTTCTCAAGAGAGCATACTTGGTCACTTCTTCAACTTTACTTGCAATGATACTCTCACAAATATGTATTTCCAGTTGATCATTGATTTTTGACTTTTTCAACACAAGAGTTTATCCTTCATCATAGATATAATAAGGGTACATTAATTTCAGCAACTGACTCACCTTACTTTTGATTTTCAGGCTTGAAAAAGAGGACTCAGCCTCTTTGTCATATTCAACGTACTAGCTTGATCAACATGTGCTTTCTTCAAATGTATATTAGTGATCCTTTTTCATAGCAAAGAATAGATTGTAGGGCTAAGCATCTATATTTCATATTTGCAAAATATCTCTCATCCTTTAATACCTAAACACCCTAGCATAATTGTTAATTTTAGGCAACAATGGTATGTTCTATGCTTTAGAGCAATTTTACTTCAATTTCTTTATGAGCCCAATATCAATTTCAGTTTAGCAATCACATAAACATGTAACTAAAATGCTAATAGGACATAAACATAAACAGTAGAAGACAAGCCAAGACAAGAGGACACAAGATGTGGCACCAGCAAGGGACAAACCCCAATGTGCGGAAACCCTTGATCAAATCTTCTTTTAGTCTTCAATATTTCAGCAAAGAGAGATAGTACAAATTACAAATTCTAATAATTTATAGCAGTAGCAAAAGAGCCCTAACCAGAAAAGCCAACGTTGGTCAACAAGGCAGATTTGACCCTCAAAGATTCGGTCAACTTCAGTCAACTTCGGCCTCCAAACAGCGAGATGAAATCCCTCAAAACAGTCGAATTCTCCAAGGATGATCTCCAAGTTTGTCTCCATTTCTATCAGATTAGGGAGGGCTTCCTTGTATCCGGTGAACTGCCTTGAGGCACTGTAGTGTCCTATCTAGGGGGGCTAGATCGGTCTAAATTAATTGTCAACCAGGGTGCGTTTACTTAGAGGCGTGTGCCTAAAATATATAAGCATAAAGGATCTACTCTAAACCTATGACTCCTAAGTACAGTGTTGGGATTAAATCTATTGTTAAACTAACTAAGCATTAAATCATATGCTATTAACAACTAAAATGCAATTCATATCATGCTGTATATGACTATCTTGAAAGGCTCGGTCCCCTTACAGAGACACCAACATGCAACCCCTGTTCGATATCATTCAGCAATCATGAATATTTAATGAAGGCAGGCAAAGGAAAATTCATAACCATTATCCATATCAGTGTTTTATACACAACTCTGAGATCAAATCCTTTACGGGATGCAATTCATAATCCAGGAGAGGGTTATTCAACACATGTACAGACATCTAATTAATGCATTCATCACTGCAATCAAATCTCTGAATATATATATAATTCGCATTCAAGTTTCATTCAATTGAATTGACTGTAAACGAAATTAAAACTACAATGTGAATATAATGCAAATATAAACGAAATGTGAACATAAACGAAATGTATGTCGGTATACCACATACGCAGGGCCCGTCCGCGTCTCTGGCACACCGATAATCACACCACGATCACAATAAAACGAAGTATGCAATATTAGATTGAAAAACCAAAGGTTCTGTTCAGAAGTAACAATATCAAAACGTAGCTGTAATATCAAACGATAGTGTATATGTGTAAACGAACATAGGTCCCGGTCTGGTCTTTTAATTACATGTGTTACATCCCTTGAAAAATGGATGTTTATCCATAGCAGCTGTTGCTACTTTTGGTAAAAACGCAGAGATATTCCTAATCTACTTATGCATAAAATCAAAATCAAAATAGGAAACAACTTAAAATCGAATGGACAAAAACTGAATGCTGTTGCTGCCTTTGTGCCAACATGCCAGAGTTGACTAAGCGTTGACCGTGCAGATAGGAGCAATGTTTCCAATGCGGAATAGGTGCTTGTCCATGCTTGGACATTCCTCTTTTCGTCCATGCCTTCTGCTCCTACCTAGCTGCCATGCCACATGTCACATAATAAGCCATTTACAGGTTGTTGAGACTTCCTGTAGTGAGTTAGGCCTAAAATCCTAATTTGTCAACACAAAACCCCTAAATCAATTAATATGCATGTCAACAACTATAAACTATTAAATTAATTAATTTCCAAGGCATTTGAGGAATGGATGATGAGAAAAAGGTAGGAAATGGTCATGTTTTGGGAGGGAAAAAGGGTCTTAGAATGGTACCAACATCTCTCCCCGACTTAATGACTTGGCATGTCCTCATGCCAACCCTGATGTGCTTCCTTTGAACTCAGTTCCTGCCTGTACCTCTGCTGCCTTGAGTAGTGTGTCAACGTTCTTCTTTACCTGGACATCTTTTTGGTCGTGGAGCTCCTGTTTCAGCCTTCTGTACTTTTCCTTTAGGGTTTTATTTTGGCTGTACCACTTGGTGGCCCACTTGCAAATGTCGGTCTGCTCTGCTTCCAGCTCACTAACCCACTCTTTCAACTTGTCGTTTTTCATTTGAATTTCCTTTGTCTGTGTACGGAGCATTTGATTTTCCTTTTTAATGACCCTTTCTAACATATTGGCTTCCATGAGCTCCTCTTTTAGTTTTTCAATTTGCCGCTCTAGTTTCCTCTGTTTCTTACCGGGAGGTGGAGAACCTTTCTCATGCTTGTTATTGCTCTCGACTTCTATATCAACTCCCGGGGGTGAGTGGCTTTCAACATGCACATCGGCTTCTGGCTCTGGTGGTGAATAACCACTGCTTTGAATGCCCATCTATACAGGCACATTAGACTCTTCTTGTAGCTGGACTTTCGATGCCCTCCTCGTCCTTCTTGAGTAGGTGGTGAACACCTTGTCTTGTTCTGCTCTTTTTGCTTCTTCTTTCCTCATCTGTCTGGTTCTTACATTGCTCACAGGTACCCTGTTGGCTCTGGATGAGGCCGGAATCTCCTCATCAATATCTCTCACAAACCCTAAGTCCTCTGGTGATTTTTCTTTTTCTTCCTCGTCTCTAATCTGGTTGGCCGTGAGGAATTCCTTCCATGTCTTTCCTCGTCTTTGCATTTCGTCTTCAATAAGGATTTTAATTAACCCGAAATGGTATAAACTCTTATCCTCATTCCCTTTTTGCTTCTGAACAGTTTTAGACATTTTGGTTAGGCTTTGTAGCAAAAAGTATGGCAAGCTAATAGCGCATTGTTTCTTTATGTGCAGCAGCAGTTTTATGTGATACAAATAGACGATGCTATAGCGGCCTTCACAGGTCACGAACTTCTGGAGGATATAAACCATCTCGTCCCAAGGATGAACGAGCCAACTTCGTGGGACTCCCTTCTTCCAATTTACTGCTGAGACTCATGACCTGGACATAAATTGGGTCCACGGTTTTTCCTTAAACTGCTTGGTTTTGAAGTATTTTTCACCCTCTGGACTAACCCCTGTTGCTTGGGCAATGGTGTCCTCTGAGACTCTAAATGAGAAAGTGCTTATCAAGGCCTTCTCCCCATTGAGCGTGAATGCAAATTGTTTGGAAACTTCCTCGTTGCTTCCTTTGAATTTTTCTAGGAATGGTAACCACTGTATGTCCTTGAGGATTGAAATACAGTCCTCGTGGTACTGAGAGCTGTCAAATGTCTTTGGCTCGACCCGACTGGTCATTTTGGCAAAGGGTCGGGCTTCCTATCTTGCAAATTTTAACAAGGAGGTTGAGTTGTTACCTGAGAAAATCGCTCCTCTACTGCCCACTGTGCTGTTGGGTCGATTTGGTATGGAGCTCGACGAGATTCGAAACTCTGTCCTCGGTCTTTTTTATGGGAGAAGCTTATGCTTGTGGAAGCTCATGCACCAGCGCCTGTAGTTGGAATTTGATACCACTGTGTATAATCCTGAGAGTAAATAAAACGACCACTGTTTGTTCTTTGTAATGAGCTCGATGCATTTAATTTCAAACAGAGGAATGATGATAGTATTCACTTGTATGAACGTTGTGATAGGAACGCCGAGAGGTGTGTGTACGTCGGGTGGTGAATCATCACTCGGCCCATGCACCCAAATGAATAGGCCGGCTGTCATTTGCTTTGGAGAATGACCCCCTTTTTTTTTTAATATATTTTTTTTAATTTGATTATTTCAAAAAAAGGGGTATTCTATTAGATAAAAAGGTATTCTTTAATAAATTTTTTCAAATAATAACCATATGTCATGTTGGGGTATTCTTCTAAGGATAAATTTCGGAAATTGAATAATGGCGGAATGGTTGTGGATATGGAATGTTTAGGGGTTTAGAGTGAAGGAGTGTATGAATTTTAGAGTAGGGAGTAGATTGGGGTAGTGGAAGAATTTTAGGGAAATAAGAGAGAATGGAAATAATGCCCTTGGAACTAATTAACTAAAGTCATAGCTATTAGAAAATAACTAAAATTAATCTAGGAAATTAAGTGTTAAAAACAAGGAATACATTACACTATTTGACTGCTATGGCATTGACATCTGAGTAGAGCTAGCTTTGACTGTTGTTTGATTTCTTTGCTGTGTAACAGGTCCCTTAAGGCATGCACAGGTCCCTCTGCAGTGCTGAAGATGTTCATGCACTTCTTTGTATGCATGCTGGTGCTGCTAAGCTTGGTTGCTTGATTGATGAAGTCCTGATGAAGTCCTGATCCTGTTGTTGTAGAAATTTGCTGAAGATGTATTGAAATGAATTTTCTTTTGAATTATCAATCTCCTAACAGGTCCCTTTGATATGTCTAAACAGGTCCCTTACTGCTGATATTCTGTTGGTGCTGGAAGCATGGTTTCTTTGGACAAAACAGGTCCCCCTACATGATATTTACAACCAGATCCCTCTGATAGAAAGCAATAACAAGACAGCTTATTCATTGAAGCCTGGAATGGTGGAGGAAAGTTAAAAATTACAGTGGAGAGATAAAAAAAATAAGAATACTGATATGCTCCTCTCCCCCCAATTTTTTTTTTTTTGACTTGTCCTCAAGTCAACATTCAGCTGAAAACATGAAACAATGATAAAGAAAAGAATTCTTACTT
>APFE031390431.1:8806-25281 GCA_000404065.3 Pinus taeda | reverse complement strand
TATAGGTGAAATTTGATATATTTTAAAATCCACCCAACGACATTTTGCTATGTATTTTCACATATTTTGTTTAATAAATGAAAAGTGAAGGGATGTGCCAATGCAATGAATCTGGACCCTAGGGGGTTCCGAAATGAAAATGCATATTCTTTCAAATCTGTCTAAAGCCATTTACGGGATTTTTCCATGTTTGAATGTATTTTTAAAATGCAAAGGGGAAGCCATGGAATAGGGTAGTGGCGACATGCGATAAGCGATTTCAGACATACCCAATAGGAATATAGTGCACATTTATGAAGATTTGAAGTCCGATAAACAGAGATTTGGCAATTTTTCCTGTGTTTTACAGCGTTTCTTTGTGTAAACAGGGAACACCTATTTCTATGGATTTCAAGCACCAATGGTTCCATTCCGTTATAGAATAGGTGGCCACCATCCCTGAGGGTGTTTAGCAATGATTGCTAATGCTCAGAGAGGGGATTTGAGCGGGCAAAGGCTGGAAGACAAGGAGCCCAAAAGGGAAAACAAACAGATAACGCTGATTGACTTAAAAAGCCATGAATGTCAAATACAGAAGGATTGTTGATGTTGTTGGTTGCTGAGGTTGGTTGTTGGGGGTTTGTTGTTGAATGTGAAGCCAAAGCAGGAATCTAAGGCGAAGGAGGCAGCACAGAAGCAAAAAGAGCAGTTGAGGGAGTCACTTGGAAGTCAAGTGAAAATCCAAGAGGGCTGTAAATGGATAGAGAGCAGAAAGAAGCCGAAGCCGAAGAGCAAGAGCTAGAGCTAGAGTTGAAGAGCCAGAGTTAGAGCCAAGAGCTAGAACCAAGAGCCAAGAGCCAGAGCCAAAAGCCAAAGCTTCAAGAGCCAAGGAATAAAATGGTGTCTGAACCCACTGTTTCTATGTAAAGCAGTAGGATCGAGAGCTTGTAAAAAGGACTTATACCATAATCCTAGTGAGCCTAGTTGAGTTGACTAGAGCTCATGGAGACGTAGCCCAAGAGTTTTGGGTGAACTCCTAATTAAATTGTTGTCTCATGTGTTATTTTTACTGCTGCATTATTTACTATTACATGTATTTATATATCAGTTTAAGAACAATTGCATATCAACACAAACAATATATTTTAAAGCATATACTTAGTTTAAAACAAATACCAGTATGCACCTTAATGCCAAGCACTTTTTAATTCCGCATTGGTTAATCAATAAGACTTGGTAATATTTAAATCTTTGGAAGTGGGAGATGTTCTTGCAAGTCAGACAAGAAGACTAAGAGCCCCATTTTCAGATCAGGTGGTATTAGAGCCTAAGATTGATTAACCCCACCTTCAAAGAAGGTTATATCAGAATGCTTGATTGATAGAGCAAAGATTGCTTGTCTGAAGGGTGTTTGGGCAGTCAAGGATTGATTATCTGATTGATGTATACTTGTTGCGGACTGAATATTTTCTAAGTTTGCAGAGGTAAAGGGAAAGTTGTTGATAGCTCAGTCCAGGAAGGACAAGAAGGAAAGAGAGCTAAAGACACTCTTCTTATCCCAAAGGACTTCAAGGCAATCTTTGGAGCACAAGAGGTTTGTTGCAAAATGTTGCTTAATAAGCTCTTTATTTATCTTGTTGGAGTTTTTTCTTGTTCATTGGCATAATGACAACTTCTACAAGTGAATCCTCAAATTCATCCTTCATCACAAGATTACTTGATGAAGTAAGAAATAATTGTCCACCATGATGGATATGGTGAGATAAATGTATGCAGATGGAGGAAGAGCAATAGGCTTAGAAAGAAGTTGAATTCCATGAAGGAAGAGAGCCAATTACTTTCTGAAAGATTGTAGGAAATGGAGAGGCAACTTCATATTGCAAATATGAACCTGAAGAGGATGCATGAGTCGGAGTCACAACTCTTTGTTTCCAAAGAAGCCTTGGTCAAGTATCAACTTGAAAAAGAGGTAAACCATTCCAGTTTGTCTTGAAATTATTCTGAGAATGCTTATATTGGTTCTTTTGAAAAACATACTAAAGGCATAGGTTCCAAGCTAATGTCCAATATGGGCTATGAAAGAAAGGACTTGGGAAAGCATGCATATGATATTGTTGAACCAATAATGGTTGAGGAAAGGCCTAAGTATTTGGGTCTTGGCTATGGATAGTCTTATGGAGAGAGTTCCAAAGGTTCCATAAAGACCATTAAAACAGCTCCAAGGAGTTGCATTACAAAGTGTGAATAATGTATTCATGAGGAATGCAATAGATTGAAACATCATTTGCAGGATGCAGGTGTTCAGAAGCACACACTTGAACCAGAGAGTTGGGGAGACTCCAACAAGCTTGAAAAGATTGATGGCGTTCCAAAGGGATCCACTTCTTCATTTGCTTCACCTCCTCATGAAGGCAATAAAGGTGAAAGAGAAAGGTATAAATCTAGTTCAAAACATTTTCCTTTTGATTGTGCAAAGCATGATAAATTTCCACATATGTATGGGAAAATAATTGCATGTTCCTTTTGTGGTTTGGATAACCATCATGTTTCTAGACGTTGGAAGAGAATGGAAACATACAGGAAAATTTTGAAGGAAAAGAAGCAATAAGCCAAAGGTCCATTAGATAAGGAAAATCATGTTGTCAAGAGGATGCACATTCAGTGCACTTACTGCCATAAGCAAGGGAATCTTTCTAAAAAGCGTTGGACTTTGAATCCAACAATGCTTCCACTAAAGCTGAAGAAGAAGGTGGAAAGAGAAGATGGAAGAAATGGAAAGGAAGATTCCATGAATGATGTGTCTCAGGTTGATTCACATGTTGATGCTGATGTGCAGACAGAGGTAGTACCATTGAAATGGATTGGTGAGAAATGGCTAGAGTTATTATCCAATTAAGGTTTCATGTCTATTGATGCTTCTATTTGCATTTCTTTGATGATGAGATGAAAGTTGCAGGTTTCTACCAAGAAGTTGAATAGAAAAAGGATCGAGTAGGAGACTCACTTTGTTGCTACAACATTATATTTCATTTCAGCTTCGAAAGTACAGTGTGCTTAAGCGAAATTTGAAGGATGAAATGCATGCATAAGCTTGATATGCATGAAAACGTGGATGCTGATGATTTCCTTGTTTTTGAACATGTATGTGTAATTAACTTGCAGGGTTGATTGTTGTAACATGCCTGCAATGTTGACTTGGAAGAAGTTAACTTGATCTCCAAAAATGGGGATAATGGTGAAGTGTTTCATCTTTTGAAAAGAGTCCAAATGGTTTTTTTATACGTGCTTGACTTGAAGGGTCATTTGTTTTAAAGGCATGTTTTGTGGGCTTTTTGTCTAGTCCATCATTTGTATGCAGATATAAGACATGGAGGTGTTCACAAGATGTGAAAATCTGTTTCTTTTGTTGTAGCAGGAGTTTATGCCATCTAGTTGTTCTCTGTATTCTGTTGTTGTTAACAGTGGTTGTTGACAGCTTGTCAAACAGGTACAAATGAAAGTTTTGTGGGGCAGATGAGCTTCACATTTGTTTGAGCCACCTTGGATCAATGATCAAGGCAAAGAAGTTCAAACCACCTTCTAGGACCATTTCAGCAGAAGTTTTGCAGGAAGGAAAAGAAGAAGGAAGCTCTTCCTAGGAGGACCAGCCCATCCAAGAAGGGAAGTGGTCAAAAACTTTGGTTCAGAGGCACTATGAAAGGCAAGTGTAGGGAGGCTAAAAGAAGAGGGTGAGTCACTCTCATTTACTGTTCATATCAGTATATCAGGTTTTTGGAGACCAAAAGTTCTTTTAGTGGGAAGGCGTGATCCAAAATGGATTTTGGATAATTTCCTGAGTCTAAGTGTTCCTCACTGAGGAAAATGAAAATCCAAGGAAGTTCCTGGAACTAGCCCCATTGCAGAGATCGTCTCATTTTGAATCTACTACAACTTGAATGGGAAAAAACTGATTTAGGATGCAAAAGTTATAACAAAATGACGCTGCCCTTTTTATTTTGGAAAATGAGGCAAAAAACCTAAGAATGGGTCCTAAAAACTCTATAAGTCTTCAAAGTCTTCTAAAAATCCAAAAACCATTACAAAAGGAGAAGTTTTGGAAATATCAGATTACACTATCGTGAGGCAAAACTATAAAGAAAACATTGGATAACGGGCTTATCGGCGGTCAACAGAGCAATGAACAAGAGCCGTCGGATCTGGCCAATCAACGGTCTAGAACTGATCATAAAATCGCAATTGGTAGTGGTAGACGGAGGATATCGAAACATGTTATATGATTACTATGATTATGATATCGCAATCGACGATAACAACATAGCGGATACCAAATGGCTCGGGGCTTATGCGATATATGATTGCGACAATTTGCATCGCAATATCACATCAGAGCCACCCAGAGGGCGAGGATATACATTCTATATATATGCAATGTGATGGCCGGACCCAAAAGGGCTATAGGCGATATTTGATATATTTTAAAATCCGCCTAACAATATTTTGCTATGTATTTTCACATATTTCATTTAATAAACGAAAAGCGAAGGGATGCGCCAATGCGATGAATCTAGACCTGAGGGGGTTCGAAATGAAAATGCATATTCTTTCAAATCTGCCTGAAGACATTTATGGGATCTTTCCATGTTTTAATGGATTTTTAAAATGCGAAGGGGAAGCCACGAAACAGGGCAATGGCGATATGCGATAATCGATTTCAGACGGACCCGATAGGAATATAGTGCACACTTATAAATATTTGAAGTCCGATAAACAGAGGTTTGGTGATTTTTCTCGTGTTTTACAGTGTTTCTCTATGTAAATATGGAACGACTATTTCTTGGGATTTCAAGTGCCGATGGTTCCATTCCATTATAGAATAGGTGGCCACCATCCTTGATGGCATTTAGCAATGATTGCTAATGCTCAGAGAGGGGATTTAAGTGGGCCAAGGCTGGAAGATAGAGAGACCGAAAGGGAAAGCAAACAGATAGCGTCGATTGGCTTAAAAAGCCATGAATTTTAAAGACAGAAGGGTCGTTGTTGTTGTTGGTTGCTGAGGATGGTTGTTGGGGGTTTATTGCTAAAGGTGAAGGAGGCAACGCAGAAGCAAAAAGTGCAACCGAGGGAGTCACTTGGAAGTCAAGTGAAAAGCCAAGAGGGTTGTAAACTGATAGAGAGAAGAAAGGAGCCAGAGCCGAAGAGCAATATCCAGAGCCAGAGCCGAAGAGCAAGATCTAGAGCCAGAGCCAAAGAGCCAGAGTTAGAGCCAAGAGCTAGAACCAAGAGCCAAGAGCCAGAGCCAAGAGCGTCAGCCGAGAGTAAGAGCTTCAAGAGCCAGGGGATAAAATGGTGTCTGAACCCAATGTTTCTATGTAAAGCAGTAGGAGTTGAGCCAAGATCTTGTAAAAAGGAGTTATACCATAATCCAAGAGAGCCTATTTGAGTTGACTAGAGCTCACGGAGACATAGCCTAAGAGTTTTGGGTGAACTCCTAATTAAATTGATGTCTTATGTGTTGTTTTTACTGCTGCATTATTTATTGCTACATGTATTTATATATCAGTTCAAGCACAATTACATATCAACACAAACAACAGATTTTAAAGCATATAATCACTTTAAAATAAATACCAACATACACCTTAATGTCAAGCAAATTTTAATTCTGCATTGGTTAATCAATAAGACTTGAGAATATTTAAATCTTTGGAATTGGGAGAGGTTCTTGCAAGTCAGACAAGAAACCTAAGAGCCCCATTTTCATATCAACGCCTGTTAGCCCAAAGTGCATTGACCAACTTGTTATGCCAAGACATTTTTTTGTCCTCGAACAACTTTTTGGTGATGTTTACAAAACTTTTGTTTGAGGATTCAGCCAACCCATTGCCTTGAGGGTAATAAGCTGTTGAATGTCCCAAAATAATGTGGTATTTATGGCAGAAGTCAACAATATTTTTAGATTTAAAGGTTGCAGCATTATCAGTGATGAGTTTTCCAGGACAACCAAATAGGGAGAGGATATTAGTCTCAAGGAATTTAATAATGACAACATTAGTAGCAACTCTGAAAGGGGTGGCCTTTATCCATTTGGTAAAATAGTCAGTGGCTGTAAGAATCCACTTATGTTTGGCAAAGGAAGATGGATGAATTTCACCAATGAAATCCAATCCCCATTGGTGGAAAGGGCTTTCAATAGAGATATGCTTGAATGGCAGTGGTAACATTTTTTTCTTTCCCTAAAAAATATGGCATTTATGACATGAGGTGACTTGTTTGTGAATTTCCAGGAAAAGGGTAGGTCAGTAGAAACCATCTCTAAGGATTTTATTGGTAGTGATTTTCCAATAATGATGTCCACCGCAATATCCTTCATGGAATTCCTACATAATTTTTTCTGCATCATCCTTTAACAAGAATTTGAATAAAATTCTCCTAGCATCTTTCCAATACAAGACATTATCTATAATGAAAAATTTAACTGCTTTTAACTTTAGAAATCTTTCTTTTGTTTTTTTCAAACAAGGAGGAACATTTAAATTAAACAGGACATAAAGAAATTCTGCATACGAGGGTGGGTTCAGAAATGCCTCATCAATTTGTGGAGTCACCTATTCCTCTTGATTTTCTAATGAATCAATTTGGATAGTCCATGACCTTTGATTAACTTCGTGGGTTTGATTTCTAAGTCATACTCCAGAATGACATCAATCCATTTCCATCAGGTCCATTCTATGTCAAAATGTCCTTAACCACTCCATTAGGTACATAATCAATGATATGGGAATGCAAAATATATACTCTAAAATATTTTATTATTTTAACCAATGCAAAGGCATGTTCTTCCATAATATTATATTTCAAAGATGCATCTCTTAAATGTTTACTAAAGAATACAATATGTTGTTCAAAGCCTTCATTGTTTTTCTGTAGTAAGACTATTACAATAGTGTGTTTAGAAGCAAAAGAGAAGATTATGAATTCTTCTATAAAATCTCAGCTGATCAACATTGGTGCTTTGGTCAATGCTTGTTTAACTAAGTCAAAGGAATTTTTAGCCTCAATACTCCACTTGATTTCATAATCCTTTTTAAGCATGTTTGTTATGTTTCTAAGAAGTTCTGCCATGTTAGGAATGAATCTCCTTAGGAAATTGATTTTACCAATTAAAGATTGAAGCTCTTTGGTATTTCTTTGATGATTGATTTTTAATATTGCTTCAATTCTACTAGGATCAATCCTAATTCCATCCTTGGAAATAATGTTTCCAAGAATTTTTCCTTCCTCAAGGCCAAACAATGTCTTCTTAGGATTTAGTGAGATGCCAAACCTTCTACATTTTTCAAATACTCTTCTCAGATGTGCTAAATGTTCCTCATCAGTTTTAGAATAGACTGTAATGTCATCTAGATAAATCACAATAAAATGACCAATTTCATCAGCAAAGGCAATATCCATTTCTCTTTGGAAAGTGGCTCTAACATTCATTAACCCAAAGGGCATTTTCACATACATGAAAGTTCCCCATGGTGTAGTAAAGGCAGTTTTATCCTGATCATCAGGATGCACTAAGACTTGGTTATAACCTCAGAAACCATCTAATAATGAAATCTTACTAGACCCTACTATGGTTTGCAATATATGATCCATTTTAGGTAAGGGGTAGTTGTCTTTAAGGGATACCTTATTAAGATTTTTGAAATCAATACACAATATGATTTCTCCAGTTTTATTTCTAGTAGGTACAAAGTTACACACCCATTTGGAATATCTAAGAGAAAGTATAATTTTAGCATCATACATATTTTTTAATTATTTCTCAATCAAAGGGATTAGGACAGGATTTATCCTATGAAGTTTTTGTTTGAATGGTTTTTGATCTTCTTTGATTGGGATTTTATGTTGTATGACACTAGTCATATGCTTTTAGATCCTCATAACTCTAGGAAAGTACATCTCTGAGCTCTTTGAAAAGAGCTATGTACCATTGCTTTGTGACAATAGGAAGGGATTTTGAGAGTTTTATCATCTTGGGATTTTGATCACTACCTATATTTCATTCTTCTATGTCTGCCCCTGTGGGTTCCATTTTTTTCTTTTTTGCCACATCATTAAAATCGAAAACTTCTTCTAATGGAGCTAAACCCCTAGACAGAACATTATCCTTAAGCTGAAGTACTTAAAATTCTAATTTTTTTGGATCTATTTCACGCAATTCTAATTTATGTACATCTTTATTTGCTGAAATATTTACATCAGCATCATCAAGTTTCTTATCTATACTAATATATTCAACAATATGATTTTCTACTTGACACTCCAAATCTATGTTTTACTCTTCATACTCATCCTTGGATTGCAAAAAGCTTTCAATTTCTTTGTCACTTCCAAATACCTGCCAATGTCTCATATTGTCAGGTACAACTAGATGGTGTTTAACCTCCACTGTATATTGTTTATTGGGATGAGGCATTTTACATGTGCTAGCCGAAAAAGCTAAACCATTAGCCAAGAAATTTTGATTTCTGGGAATGAAAACAAGGTCATATTCTAGAAAAGTTCCTAGAAAGTCAAACACAACATTTCTATAGGCTCTAAACTTAGGATGTTTGACATCATATTCTCCCTTGATCTGTCTTATAAATAATTCAGAATCCCCATGAACAACAATTCTTTTAGCACCTAACCTCTTCAATAATTTCAATCCTAAGAGGAGTGCCTCATATTCTGCTATATTATTGGTGCAATGAAAGATGAGTTTATAGGAATGACCTTTTGCATGAGTTTTCCCTGAATTGGACACCCAAACACCTGCCCTAGAACCTACTTTGCTACAAGAGCCATCAAAGCTCATGTTCCAAAAAGGTTCAGTTTCAGTGTTTTGTTGCACAATTAGTGATTGATTTTCATGTTTTTCATCAATATCATTTTATTCTTTGGTAACATTTGCATCAATGTCCACATCATTATAAAGAATGAAAGAGGCTAGGCTAGAATGAAAAGAGTATAGAGGATAGTTATGTGGTTTCTCTCTATTGTTGACCATATAATTTATTAAAGTTTCCCTATACAACCTTCTTTGTTGACCAAACACTGGTATAGTGGCATAGGCCATGTCCATTTGTAGGGTTCCTTATAATTTTTCTCCCCATGAGTGTGACAACAACATGCTATACTTAGGGGGAATGTCGACAACCACTATATCCATCACTAGACTTTTAGCAAGGATTTGGGCTAAAGTAGCACAAAGGTATTTGATAAGAGCTAGGCATCTAACTTTTCTAGAGTCAAATGAATACAAATATTTGTATTGTGTAGTGATGTCAAGTCCTAGTTTTACCATAACAGCTTTGGGCATTAAATTATGGGATGCACCTGAATCTAGCATATCATTATGGAGAATTTTATCATGAATATTCAAACTGACATAAAATGGGGGAACTCCTCCTTCTTGTGGTTTGCCTTCAACTTCTGGCCCAAATAAGGGTTCAGGTTGATCCTCATTTAGGTTTACATCATTAGTTTTCTCCCTAATATTTAATGCTTTCATGACCTGAGTCCTATAGACATTCTTGTTGATTAATTTAGCTAAGGGGATAGAGATTTTCAAATTGGTAAGTTCATTCTCAATACTGAATGGTGTTCGATTATTAAGCAGATTTGAAAAATCAGACTTATCAACAGCTACTTTTGTGGCCAGTTTTGTTTTTTGACTCGTAGAAGGGAGATCAGTTTGAGTAGTTCTGGAAGAAGTATCAATGGTCTTTTTCATAACAGCTTCTGCTGGATTTTTTCCAAGATTTTCAATGGTTTTCCTAGGAATATTTTTCTATTTTTTTCTTGGAATCAGAATGAGAGACCTTTTTGGTAGGATGTTCAACATTATTTTTAGTTGCGGTATCTTGATTTTTCTTACTCCTAAGATTATACTGCCTATGGAATTCCATTATGGCATTTTCAAATCCTAATTTGTATTCATCTGACTCTTCAGAATGCATTTAAGCCTGGGCTATAAGAAAAATTTCTTGTTCCTCCTGAGTGAGGAAAATTTTTTGATCATCACTTATCCCTAAAAAAATTATTTGATTATCATCCAAATCTTTCACAATGTTCCCCTCATCATCTGTGTAATTTTCCAGAAAAGGAGGTCGGACTTGCTGGTCTGGTACCTTTTTTCTCTCTGTTTAATTTGGGGAACATTTCTTCTAAAGTTTTGGTTTCTAGATTGTGGGACATTTTGGTTTTCCCTTGCTTGAGACTGATCACTAATTTTAACTCTTTGAATCATTTGATTTACTACCTTGACTAAGTTATCAATCTTATGGTCAACAATAGAAGTAGAAGGTTCTTCTTTTATGGTTACCCTATGTTCAAACTTTTGTTTGGAATTTTTCACTAGGATGTTAGCTTCAACTTTATTTGCATTTGCTTGCATTTCTTCCAAAGTTGTCTAGTCTCTTTCTCTAAGTTGATATTCCATGTCTACATCAAAACCAATTGGAAAATAAACATAGCTAGGCTGGGGGAGGGCTTGATGTCTTGTGGAATGGCATTGTCAACAATATTGAATCGTTCACAATATTCTTCCACAATTTCGTTGGGTTTTATTTTTAACCTTTTATATTCGTTTAGGAGTTGAAGTGGGTTCTTATTGAACTCCCATCTAGCTAAAAATATTTGATAGAAGTCTTCAAGGTTGGCTATAATTCCTGCAGGTAAACCCCTAAACCACTTCTTAACATAACCTCCTAAGCTTTGGGAAAATAATCTCATTTTAACATCGACTTCATCCACTTCTTGGAGATCAAAAACATCATTCATCCTATCCACATGCTGTTGGGCAGTATTAGCACCAATATTATCAAAGGTCATAATTTTGGATGGATAATCTACATACATAACATTTAGTTGGCCTGGTAGCACCAAGGGTGCATACCTTCTTTCCATAACTCTCATGGTGATTGACTTGGGGATGGACCTAATGTAGGTGCAGTTTTGATGACTACAGGGATAATAGGGATAGTAGTTTGAGAAACCAGAGGTAGGGAAGTTAAAACTATGGAATGAGTAGTACAGGGAGGCTGTAAATTTATAGATTAGGAAGGTTGAATAGACAAAGAGGTTGTTGCAATAGTCAAAGCAGAGAATTCAATAGATTGATGAATGAAAGCTTCTTCAATAGCTTGGTCCAACACTGAAACTAGACTTTTTAATTTGTCAAATTGCTGTAAAGATTCTAAATTAGGATCTGTTTCAAGGTCTTGGGTTTAGGGTACATATGGTTGTAGTATGGATCTATCTATGACAATTTGATCTATAAAATCCTCAGACTTGGATCTAAAAAAACTTTGCTGAAAAGGAATATCAAATTCTATGTCTTGTAAAGTTTCAAATTTCTCTGGGAGAGAATCAGACCTTGACAAAGGAGTATTTTCCAGAGGAGAATGGAATCTAGACAAGGGACTATTACTACCTTGACTCTCGGTAAATATTTTCTTTCTTACCAGTTTCTTAGGGAATTTTAGCAGGGTTGTGATCAAGATGTGATCTCGTATAGATTCTTTTGGGAGCCAGGGTTATGGAAAAATCATCACACAAAACTCAAAATCATAATCTATAATATAGCAGATATCTACAAGAAACAACCTCAGATCATGTATTTCATATTGATACATCAATTTCTTATTGAAATATTGATTTTAAACCAACAAATAATAATGTTTTGGATTAAAATGTATTCGTTGCCCAGTATGGTCGCCATTATGTTATCATTCTATATTTTTTAGCTTGAGGAAGTAAATGTATTGGACAACATCAAACCACTTTTGGAGCTAGGATCTAGCCCTACCAACTCAGAGGGGGATCTCTCTTTATGATTTAGCTTGGTTTTTAAGTTGATTTTAGGATAGTTATGATTATGCTTGGTTGTTTGTTTGAATTTTGTTTGATTGGTTTGGTTGGTTGATCTAATCAAATTACTTTCTTTCCATTGGGCTATGGGGTCAAATTAAGCTAGATGCTGCACCATATGTTTAAAAGAGTAATCAGAGGGAAATCTAGTTACATTTACTGGATCTTTTAAATTGAAATATGAAATGGAGAAAAAGTGCGTTTCAATAGTGATTGAAAAGAATTTAAGAAATTTTCAACCAGACTTCAGAAGACAACATGCAGATTGTAAAAACAATCCAAATAAGGTGTTCAATAACATATCTTATTTTTCACATCTCCTATTTTACAATTAGATTTCAGATGATAAACATACATAGAATAACAGTGGAAACAACAATTACAATAAGAAAAACATCACCAATAAATCGCAACATAATAATCCTGTGAAAAGTATTTGTATTAATAGTGCTCCAACAACATGGAAAAAGTACAGTGCTTGATAAAAATAGTTACAATGATCAAGAACCGACCCCCGATACTTCGAACGAATGAAGTTTTTAAACATAATTTACAAAAAAAATTACAATTAATGCCTCATCGAAATGGAATTCTATTATTAACTTCAAACTAACAGAAAGAAATAATGCGACCAAAAGAGGTGAATTTGGTGAAGTGATCTAGACATTTGACACTACTTTGGTAGAGAATAGTTGTTGAGTGGCCACTATTTGGGTGTTGTGCTGGTGAAGCTAATATTTTCTTTAATCCTAGAATTCACATAGTTTATCCCATCAATCCTCATCTAGCATGGCAGTTTTTTTTACTTTGTGGTAGATCTCATCTGCCTCGGTATACCAAGCAAATGTGGGTTTTACTACAAAAATGTGTTTTATCTCATGTTGGATGAAACTCATGTTGCTGATGGCTTCATAAAAATCTCTCTCTGTCATAGCACCTTTAATGTGGGAAGACTTGGCAATATCCATTGCAATATCTCTAAGATTCTTCATATAATATTCCCTGGTCATCAGTTTGTCATTGATTACAAAAAATAAGGCAAACCCTTCTTATTTAATGCTTCTATCCTGGTGAAAAATTAGTTGACTCCTATTTCCAAATTGTGACATTTTTCTGTAAGCTGCACAACCAAGTTCTTCTTTGTCAAAACTTTTTTCACTTCTAAGATTTTTTTTTTCCTGTCATCTTTTCCAAAATAATCCATCTCATATGTGTTTTTGGAATTGAGAAACTTTATGATGTCGTTGGCTATGGTAGGCATATCACCCAATTCATTGTTAATAGTGGAAATGGCCTGCTTGGCTTTCTCAATCAACTCTTTCTATTCAAATATAATCTGGATACATGGAAGATTTCATCCATTGCTTCAATGATATTGTTCCATATAATTTATTTAACTTGGGCCAGTGTGTGGCCAATAGAGGACTCAGTTACTTATTTCCTCCATACTTCTATGCGGTTTTGAGCTCTCTGTAGCTTTGCTGCATGGAAAGTTTCAATCCTTGCCTTCTAGTCTTGTAGAAGATGTTAGACTCCGTCTTGTCAGCTCGTGCAGTCGAATTCACCAAGTTGCAGAGGATGGTTCTCCTTGCCAAAATTCAATATTAATTATCCCTGCAAGCAGACAAAGAAAAAGCCCTCATTCAAAATCAGCAAATTTAAAAGGGAATTAGAAAACAGAGTTTGTAATAATGTGTTGGAGAATAATTGGCAAAGAATATTGCAAAGAGGATTTCATCAGATGGTGG
Source organism: Pinus taeda (assembly GCA_000404065.3). Taxonomy (NCBI): domain Eukaryota; kingdom Viridiplantae; phylum Streptophyta; class Pinopsida; order Pinales; family Pinaceae; genus Pinus; species Pinus taeda. Next base: position 11,650 of record APFE031390431.1, on the reverse strand, counting down.
CGGTGCACTCATCATTGATTATGGACAAATATGGAAGGCGCCCACTTCTAATGATTGCTGCAGGAGGAATGTGCATAAGCTGCTTCATTATTGGATCATTTTACATACAGGGACATTTTGATGGGTATTCTCTTCTACTACTTGCAAGAAAATTATCATTAATTGGCCTTTTGGGTTATATTGCAACATTTTCAATGGGCATGGGTGGAATTCCATGGGTCATAATGTCTGAGATATTTCCTTTGAATATGAAGTGTATTGTTGGCAGTTTGGTGTCTCTCACAGCTTGATTTGGTTCATGGATTGTCACCCTCACTTTTAATTCTCTCTTTTCTTGGAGTTCTATAGCTTCCTTCTTTATATTTTGCATATGGCTTTTCTGAGGTTCATATCATCGCACTCTGTGGTAACCAAGGATCGTATATAATCTATGTACCTGTGGCTTGCATCTATGATTATAATGGTTCGATTTGTTTTGAAGTTCATATGGTTTGAGGCTTGTATGATTTGTTAACTAAACTTTGCAATGTCTCATATGGTTCAACCCTGAGCCCCTCTGTGATAGGTATATATATGCGTCGTATCAATGCAAAGGCTCGCTTGCATCAGTTACTTGCTGATTCTGAAGTCGAGCTAGAAACATCTCATCTCTGCTCTTGGTGAAAGATCTTTTGAAGGCCAGCCAGAGAAGAAAACGGTGTCACAGTCTCCACAGTGTCTCGGCATCTCAGGTTACTCACATCTCTGTGGAAAGGTTACTTGCTCTCTGTGGATTGTCTCATTATATATGGGTCTCAGTGCTTCGCATTTAGCTCAGTGAAACATCATCTATGGCTCTCGCATTTTACTATATCATGGCATCTATGGTACTCTCATTTCTCTATATCATGGCTCTCGCTTGTCCATTGTCTCTTGGCATCTCAGTGGTATCACAGTTATGTTTGGCACTTGGCATCTCAATGGTATGATCACAGCCACAGTATATTGGCTCAGAGTCTCAACTCTGGTATTCATATGGTCTTGATAGGCAGTCTCTCGATTGGACGTATACTCTCTGCAATTTGATACACAATATGTTGTCTCTGCGTTATGGTCACAGTGATATGTATGGAGGTCTCAACGCTGTTCTGCGATGGGTGTATTGATTCTACAGATCTATGCTAGCAGATATATTTATATATGCATATAGAATAATGTCTATGGTCAGTGGTACTTATATGGTTGGCACAAGCACTCTCCCGACATCCCTATAGTCTCAGCGTCACTATTATATCGACCTGTTTCAACACTAGATGAGTCTCGGCTCTGTCATATAAACTGTATGTATGGCATGATCAATTGCAGAGCATCACAGATGATTGAACTTGCAGAAACACTTACGCTCTTTATGGACCTTCAAACACTCGGGGACAAGGAATTAAAGAAGCTTTCATTTTCACACATTGCAGAGCATTTTGTTCTCATTGTTGCAGGAAGAACATGAGTTAAAGTGATTGCTAGGTCAGTGGGACTCCATCGTTTGATTTTGTTGAATTTTTATCCATTTCTTCAGAAATATGTTCAGCCTCATCAACAAGATGTAACACACCTTCTGGCAGCAGCAGTCTAGGCCTGTCATGATATGGTGCCTCCTGATGCAGTTGAACCATTACTGAAAGCAGTTGGTAAATCAATTTGTACATGATCGAGCTCGTACTGAGATGATTGCTGTTGGTTTAAATGTTGTAAAGGAAATCTATCTACGAATGCCATTGTTGATGACTGAGGATTTACTTCATGACCTTGCCCTGTATAAGAAGTCTCATGAGAAAGCAGTATCATCAGAGGCTCGATCCCTCATTGGCATCTTCAGATAGCTATGCCCATCATTATTGGATAAGAAATATCGTGGGGGGGTCTGTATTCTGTGATGTGGTAGTCAATTGCAAATACTTCGGCATTCGATCCGTTTTCAAAATATATGCGGTGGATTTACTCCAGATTATCAAGATCTATTCCTAATTTCGGTAAAATGGCCAATGCATTTCCAGAAATTTGGAGGCAGTTGTAATTTCTAGAATGTGCAAAGTGGCAGAGAACAAGATCCGATTGCCTATGTTTGTCTTCAGTAATGGGATTGACACCTATAAATGCCACCTCTTCATCAGTTATCAACAGATTCGAGTAGAAAATGGAGCGCTTTTCTATCTTCAGAAACGCTGATTAGCTCTTAGTTTTGTTTGTTTAATAATGATAAAACAAATTCCTTGTCTTGGGGTCGATTGTTTTTCTCCTAGCAGAGTTTATTTAATGTATTAAAAAAAATCATTTGTACAGGGTTGGGGAGAGAGTTCTGAGAGGGGTGCGTGGAGAAAAATAGAGTTTCATTGTACAGTTTTTTTTTTACAGAGATTTTAATGAAAATACACAGCTCTAGCTTCTGAGATTCCCGTGGTATGAAATTTAACATTCGTCTTTTCCTATGTCTCATGTGTAGCTTGCAATGTTTTACATTTCATCTCATAATCATTTCTGTTGAATACTTTTAAGTGAGAAAGGCAGAATTCAATTTATTTGCTCTGTCTTGAGGAAGTATTCATAGTTAATGTTTTCTTCTGTTTGACAAGGATCCATCTTCTATGCCCTTGTTGACTTCTCAGCAGTCTTGCCATTCCGTTTATCTCAATTTAATTGTTAAATTTCTTGCCTACCTTGCCTCAGGAGATAACCTATGTTTTTTATTATATTTTGCTGTTCAAGCTATTCTTTGCCCCATGCGGCCCAGAAAACCCCATCATTCATTAAAACCCCGTTTCCTATCAATTTACTAGCCTAAAATCCGCATTCTTTATTGGTCATCTCAGC
>APFE031390428.1:10222-26052 GCA_000404065.3 Pinus taeda | reverse complement strand
TTTGCATTATTTATTTAGGTTTTTCATTATTATATACAAGAAAAAATGAGTGTTCAATTTCCATTTCCTCTATTATTTATTTACATTAATTACAATTTTTCATTGAATTCCTATGATTAGGTGTCAAAAAGTATACGAGAGAATCCTTATGATCACCTTAAAATATTTAACCAATTATGCATGGAAAAGGGCTAAAACATTCCTACTTTCAACCTTGAGTTTCAAACTTTACAACCTCATCTATAAATCTATTAGACCTGCCAACCTATTCGCCAATCTACATTAATATAGCCTCATACCTCCTCTTTACATGTATGAGTTGTAGGAAAGGAACATTCAATTTTTTTATGAAGCTTTGGTAACTTGTATTGATTTCGAAGAGAAAACCCATACATAACTAACTTATGTCCCAACCTTAATTACATAAGTCCAAATCCTTCTTCTTTAATGCTTACCTTTCATGATCTATAGGATGAGATGTCTTGAGGATGATTTTTTTTATCTAGTATCCACTTGAGTTCTCTAATGAACCCTTTCTTTGAAAACCTGATTATTATTCTTGTTTCATTTGTGATCAATAATGTGCAGTAAATCATGATCACCATGACAATGACACCCATGATTATAGCTTTTGTTTTGTGGACATAGATGATTTTACATTTGGGGATGACCGATGTCCACATCCATGTTGTGTTTCTCTTGTCACCTCTCACATATTTTCATGCATGATATTTAACCACACACTGATCCCATCTCCTTTACCTTGTGTTTGAGGTCATGTATGATGATTATAGTGAGGAATGGTTGAGTCATGACGGTATGAAATGGTTAACATGAATTATGATTTATTAGTTAATGAAATTAAGAAAGAGGCCCTTCTTTATGAAAGGTCTTGTCAAGTTTATCAAAGTTACTTGTTTTATATGGATGATGAATGTTTTTCAAAGAACTTCAAAATGAAGTCCTATTTTTTTACTCTTAAGGAATTTAGTTAGCCCAATCTATTTAAAATGAAGTGTTTGGGTTTTAAATGTCTCATGAATATACATATTTTTTTTTAATGATATGAGACAATTTCAACACAATAATAGTGTGTTGTTTGAAGTAAAACAAGACCATGATTTGTCTACATTCCTTCATTCTTATAGTTTGGCACACAAACAAACAATTGTTGGTTGGCACATTATACCTTGAAATAAACAGTAATATATGTTGAATTTCAACATGTATGACCATTAGATAATATTGAATCCTTTATTTTGTACATAGGTAAACATTAAAAATTAAACAAAATAAAATAAAATTACAAAATAAGAGAAAATAAATAAATTTTTTTATTTTTTTATTTCTTGTTTGGTTTGTTTATGACACTGTGTCAAAATATGCTTTCTTTTTATATTATGTTGATTAGTCTAATTTGTAATTTTGAGCTTCTTATAATTTGGTTTTTTTTCATCACATGTTGTGTTTCTTTATGTTGTGTTTTATTGTCACTTCTACTTTCTTTAATTCACTTTTTCCTAATGCAAATAATGATTGATGAGCATTCCCTATTGTTACAAAGAAATGTGAACATGAATTTGTGAATTAATTATCAATAATGTACCCACTTTCCTCATGAAAACTAGAAACAATTCAAATCTGCTTTCTTCCCTCACTATAGTGCTTGTAGGATTTGACCTTGATTCACTAGTGTGAAGGCTCCTCTAAATAGTGGATTTATTATCCTCCCCCTATTTTCTTTTGAGTGTACTTTCCCTGTGCGAGGCCCCTAAGGATTAGTCTTCTCCCTCCATGATGACTTCATGTTCTCTTCCTTAATATTTCATACCTTGTAGTCATTCTTGCATCCCCTTTTCCTTTTTATCTTTCCCCCTTCTCAGATTCATGATATCTAGAGAGTTTTATGACTTCTAGTTTGCATGATGCAAACCACCCTATGGACTCACCTATGTTGATGCACATCAACAATTTAAAAAATTGGCTAGCCATAATAGGTGTATCCCTATCGTCAACTCCATTTATAAGAGTGTGATATGACTTTTCCATCATGGCTCTCCTCCAAATGAAAAGGGTCTTCCTAATTATTTTTAAAGAATGTACCGAACAACAAGTGGGTTTGTCATGAAGAATTTTGTTCCTTGCCACCCCTTAGCATGGTCCATAAGTAAAAGTTATTTTGAGAACCTCTGTCAACCCCATTGTTATTCAAGTTCACACTTATATTATTAAAAATAATTTCTCCCCATTTTCGCTAAGGAACAAAAAGAATAATATTTATTGGAAATCAAAAGAATTCATGTTCTTTCCATTGAAGTTCCAATTCATAGAGGATTCCTCCAATGATTATTTCATTGTTCTTTAATGAAATTTTAAAGATGTTATTATTAAACTACCTTTGAATAGGCTCTAGGCCCTTTGGTCCTCCATCACACTATTCATTGTAATTAATATTGGTATGCATAACTCATTGAAATTTTTATATCATATGAAAATGTTCAAGTCAAAGTATTTTCCTCTACCTAAGTATAGAAGGGGGCTTACACCTATTAAGGTTTTCACCACTACAATACGAGCCCTGATGAGCCTCATAAATGGGTAATTATATGGGCTCATTTTACCTCCTAACCTAGTCAAATGAACCATTCTCTTAGCTTATTGTATGATTTTCTCATTATATTTATGCTTATAGGGTGAGTTGAGTTAGTTATTATGCCATGTGGTCTAACATGTATTTAATGTAGATTATTGATGGATTTCGATATCAAAGTCAAGGATCTAGTGGTCAAACTATAGCAATAACTTGAAGTACATAGAGGAGAGGACTTATAGGAGGGAATCCCCCTCATTTATTTCTCCTCACTTCGAATTCCCCTTCACTCATCTCGGAGTACAAGCAGTCGAATCATGCACTAGAAGGCAACCGAGCAAGTGGAAGATGATTGATAATTACCTCAAGTTTTGGGAGCCAAGCCTCCCTTATTTTAAGGAAGTTGTTGGTAGATTTATAGGTATTAGTAGAGATGCCTAGGGCCTCACTAGCGTCGACTTTTTTTTTCTTTTGTAAACTCTGCTTTTCAAGCTTATTATTTTATGACAGTTTTATGTAATCTTGCTATTTTTTCATAATGAAGGTGGAATCATTTTTGAGCTAGCACTGAGTTTCCTCAGAGGGCTAAAACTTTTGGGGTAGGGTCCAATCGAAGTAGCCAAACTTCTCTTTACTTGTATTTGTATGCTTTACCTCAATTTGTAGATTAGTTTCTTGTTAGATGTATTTCTCTTATGATTATGTATAGGCTACTTTTGATGATTTAGTAGCTTAAGTCCATTTTGTGTTTTCTGTTGTAGGTTAAGTAGTCATGAGAGAAGATTCAAAAGGCTAGCAACAGTGCCTTGGCCTCCCGTCCTCCCTTTGGGACCATGATTTGAGGCAAAGACTCTCTTGTTGCCCCAAAAACACAAATTTTCCTCATTGCTAGGACTTCTAGTGTTTGTAGCTCTCTAGTAGGTTGATAGTCTAGTTTTGCTTTTCTTTAGATATTCTTTGTCATGTTCACTTCCTAATTTGCAGTAGTCCTTTTGCATGCTTTACTTTATTACACCATTTCCTAGCATTTCCTTCCATAGATCATAGTTTAGGCCAATTTAGTGCAAAACTCTGTTTTTCCTAGGATGCACTCATTTAATTGGTTGCTTGATTTTCTTGGTTGACTATTAGTTTCTATGCAACAGATCTCTTCTAGCAGTAGGCTAACTTACCAGCAATCACAACCTCCATTTGATTCATGCCCTATAGGTCTCCCAAACCTCACCTCAATTCTACCCTTGTTTCCTTCATTTTTCATAGAACTTCTTCCTCTCTCCTTGAGAAAAATCGATCATATTTATCTCTTCTCGTGATTCATGGTAGACCTTAGGTGCCCTAAGACCTCATTCCAACCTTCATCCACATTTTCCACCCACTCTCACACCCTCAAAATAGTGAAAATTTCTGTCGGCCTCCTGTAGTTTCCCTATTTTCCTCCTGTAGTTTTTCAAAGTAGGCTTTCTTTTGAAGGTTGAGTGCATGAAAAGCCTCTAGGAGGCCACCTAAGACCTCATAGGACCCATCGACACCATCCTACATCCTCCCAAGCTCCAAAACCACCATCTAATGCCACCTATTCGCTGCCACACTCACACACAATAAATTAGATGCATGTTAAATTCACATAAAAACACATAAATATCCAAAAATATGTTTTTTTCTTATTTACTTCTAGAAATAGCATCATTAGATGTTGTTTACTTCCTTGAGTAGGTAATGGCATTTCTTTCATGGTTTTCATAGTGTTTTTGGCAAAAGTAGAATTAGCTTGTTAATTAGGGTTTACTAGGTTTTGCTTTACATTTGAGTCTTTCTCCTTTCTGGAGTAAGAATAGCATATGTACAATAATCTTTCTTTCCTTTCATAACACATAGAGCGTCTTCTAAAAGTTGGCTTGAGCTCCTAGTGATCTCACGCCATCTGACCAAGTGACAACCTGCAGTGAGAACTAGTACTTATGCATATGGCAATGACACTTCAAATTTTGTTATGAACTACCAGGTTGATAAAAGTAAAGTTGGTAGCCCACGAGTTGCAACATTCTTGTTGCAATAGTAGCGCTCACCACTTTTTAGCGTTCTTTTAGGGAAGCCTCATAGTATTCTGTGATTACTGCTTTCTTCTATTTCATATTGCAACATTCTGCTAATAGTTTATTTCGACAAGATTAGACTAGTCATTTCTTTTCTTTCAGTTCTTCATTTCCTTGCCTTCCTTTTCAATTCTACAAATGTCCATTCAACAAGTTCATTTTAGCTAGTTGCAATTTGTTTTGTTCAATCACAATTCCAATTTCTGCAGGTACTTTCAGTGTGGGGAAAAAGAAACAAAAAACCAACCAAAAATATTTCCTTTCATGTCTCGTAGGAGTAGAGATAACTTAGGAAAATTTTTGCCCAACACCCCCACTGCTTCACACAACCAACCTTCTCTCTTATTCGATGGCTACAATGAAGAAGAATCCTTAAGTGAACATTCACACATATTTGAAGAACCTATAGGGGAAGAAGAAGAAGACAACATTCGTCTCGAGCCAATGGCTGAAAACAGAAATGCTAGGGGAAATGGAGCAAGAATATAGGGTACCTTGCCCATTTAGGAGACCAATGGGGACACCAAAATGAAGAATATAAGTCCTTCAGCGGTACCTCACTTCCATGGTCTAACTACAGAAGATCCTGACATCTTCTTGTTCGAGTTTTCTATCATTTGTCAAACTTATGACTATGCAGAAGACGAGCAAAAGTTGAAACTATTCCCTTCTACTCTCAAGGACATAGCACTATGCTCGTTCACGGGATTACCTAGAAACAGCATCACAACTTGAGCTCAGATGTAGCAAGCCTTTAACAACAAGTATCAAGACTATTTTAGGTCAAAAGATACTAAAGAAGAAATCTTGCGAATGACCATAGGAAGTGATGAGTCCCTCGAAGACTATGAAGAGAGGTTCGAGCTGAGTTACAAAAGGGCAACGTGTACACTTGACCCTGAGTCTCTGAAGTTGGTCCTCCTCAGGGCAATTTGGGATGACCTTTTAGAAACCCTCCATCTACTAGCTAAGGGCGACGTCTACCGACTATCCTATGGGGACATAAAGCCTGTTTTTAGAAACCATTCTAGAGCAACTAGAAAGAAAGGTAGGGGGAGTCAACCCATAGCTAGTACCTCTTCTTCTAATTCATACATTAAAGGTGAAATTGGAAACATGTTGGAAGACTTCAAGAGTGAGATGCTACGGACTCTTTCATGCGAATGGATACTTTACATATCAAAATAAAACAAGAGGAAGCAGAGAGGGCTTTGGCCATTTTTTGCCCTAGATGTACCAAGGGGCATTCTAGGAATGAATGCCCATTGAACTGTATAGAGGTTTGTTCAGTCTGTGAAGAAGATCATTCTACAGATAAGTGCCCTTCCTTGCCTGGACTTAAAGCTATATACGAAGGGCCCGAAGGAGTCACTGAAAAGATCTATTACATAAACCAAAGGAAGCCGCATGGACCTAGACCATATGAGTAGGGGATGCAAGGGACATCTTAGGCATACTACAAACCCAACCAAGTCACATCCATACCTTCTTGGGGACGCCCTCCTCATCCTTCCTAGTCCACAGCTCGTCCTTAGTCCTTCACATCTCAATATCATGCCCAACGAGCCACCCATTCATTTAAATCCTATGTTGAGTCACAACCTTAGTGGAATGCATATCATGAGGGGTGGAGGCCTAAATACAACTCTCTTCCCAATATTCTGCCTCCACCACATGCTCAACCACAACTGTTACCTTTTTCTCCACCAAGGCAACCCCAAATGCCTGCCCAGCCAAATCTGAACCTGAATAACAGACACGCTCAACAAGTGTATAGTGGGGAACCATCATGCCCAAATTATGTTTTGGAGATTCGAGAAATTAACTTGCGATCTCGGAAAGTCCTCCCAAATAGCCAGTCTACACCCAGGTAGGTTGAGGATGATAACGAGGAAAGCAAACCTAAATCAAATCCACCCTTTCCTCAGAGACTATCCATGACAATCCAGCCTACCGTAGAAGAGACTGAACTCCTAAGAGAATTGAAACATTTATGTGTGAAGATACCACTTCTCCAAGCCATAAAATATGTGTCTATCTACAATAGGTTGATCAAAAAGAAGTGCTTTATGCACCGAGGAAGGTGCAAGAGAGATGCCCCAACCATCAATGCCATAGGAAAATTGTCCGACTTGATGTTGGGGTAGATAATATGTCCAAAATATGTGGACCATAGAAGCCCATTGATTTCCACATCAATGGCACAATGGTCTCACATACCTTGATTGATCTCGGAGCTCCCATTAATTTGGTGAAAAAGGAAACAATTCTCAAACTTAACCTCTGAGGCTCCTTGAGCAAGACCATGACAGTGCTGCAACTAGTAGACCGCTCCACAGTGACCCCTGAGGGGATTGTGGAAGATGTGATGGTCTCCATTGATTCTTGGAAGTACCCTACCGATTTTTTAGTTCTCGAGCCAAAGGAAAAGCTCACTAGGTATCCTCTCATTCTCAGAAGACACTCGTAGGCTACAGTTGATGCCTACATCAATTTTTGAGCTCGGAACATGACCATAAAGAATTGGCACATGTCCAAGCAGTTAATTCTATATCCTCCTGCACAACCCTTTCTAGAACATGATCTACCTCTCTAGTTGGAGGAGGAGGATGAAGATGAAGTTTATTCTGCACCACTTTGTACCTTAGAAATCACCATGGGGGGAAAACCACAAGATGAGGATGATATGATTGAAAATTTGATTCAGAATCCACCTCCCAATGTATCACCATTAGAAGACATAGTAAGAGAAACCCAAAAAAACCCCTCAACTAATCTCTATGTGGCTGACCCCACTTCTCGTCATGTTAAAAATATAGAGTTCGGCCGAGAAAGAACATTGAAAATCAATGAACCCTATCTACTTCCGAGGAGAAGGAGCTATGCAGCATACTAAGAAAACATGTAGATGCCTTCGCCTAGAGTTATAAGGAGATTAAGGGAGTGCACCCTTCAATATGTACTCATCATATATACATCAAGGAAGACTGCAAGCTAGTTAGGCAGCCTCAAAAGAGGATGAACCAAGCACTTAAAGATATTGTTAAGGAAGAACTGCAGAAATTGCTTGATGTAGGATTCATCTATTCCATCTCTCATAGTTAATGGGTCTCTCTTTTGGTTCTAGTGCCAAATAAAAATGGTAAGTGGAGAATCTATGTCGACTATCGAGAATTGAACAAAGTGACTAAAAAGGACCATTTTCCTTTACCTTTCATAGATCAAGTGTTAGATGGTCTCATAGGGAAAAAAATTTTCTCCTTCCTAGATGGGTTTAGCGAGTACATTGAGATTCAAATCAACCCGAAAGACCAATATAAGACCACTTTCACTTGTCCTTGGGGTACCTTTGCATATTCTGTCCTTCCTTTTGGTTTGTGCAATGCTCCAGCCACTTTCCAACAAACAATAGGGTAATGGTATCCTAATCATAAGTTTGTATGTTGATGATGTATTATATATGGGTAGTAGTTCTAAGATAAATGATAAATTCAAAGTTGCCATGATGAATGAATTTGACATGAAAGATCTAGGCCTCATGAAATATTTTCCAAGAACGGAGGTTTATGAAAGCAAGTATGCGATTTTCATTTGTGAGACAAAGTATGCACAAGATATGCTAAATAAATTTGATATGATTGATTGTAATCCATCCCCTACTCCAAGTTGTCATGGAGTTGTGTTATGTAGAAATGATGATTTTGATTTAGTTGATGAGACAAATTACAAAAGTATTGTGGGGAGCTTCATATTTCTAACCCACACAAGATCTAATATTACGTATTGACTTTGACTTGTTTCAATGTATATGAAAAATCCATCTAAAATACATATGAAGCAATTTTAAGTAATGTGAAAGGCACTCTAAATTTTGGTATTTATTGCTACTCTTCTCAAAATTTCAATCTTATTGGATTTAGTGATTAAGATTTGGGAGGTAGTATTGATGACCTTAAGTCCACATCTCCACATTTGGAATTTCTTTCTCTTTTTTTTCTAGTTTGATTATCTAGAGCTCAAAGGCACAAACCATTGTTTCTCCTCTCATCCACACAAGGAGAGTATGTTGCAATTACCTCAGCATGTACACAAGCTCTTTCGCTCAGAATATTTCAAGATATCGGAGAAAAGATGATTCAACTTATAGTGATTTATTGTGATAATGTAAGTGGAATCAAGTTAAAAAAGAACCTAGTTCATCACAAGAAGATAAAGCATTTTGACATGAAATATCACTTCATTCAGGATTTGGTGCACATGAAGTATATTGAATTGAAACACATAAATACTAAGGATCTGCTAGGTGATATCTTCACCAAAGAAGTCACAAAAGATCATTTTTTGGCACTACTATATAAGATAGTAAACCCTCATTAAGCATTAAAGGGGAGTTTTCAAGATAATGCTTAATCAAGTCATGTAATTTCTGTTGGGAATAATGCTTAATTGGTTATGTAAAATGCTCACAAAGTAGCCAACAGATTTTGTGTTCACTCCAAAATTAAAGCAGCAGATTGTTAGGGTGGTCACTCGGGGAAAGTAGTGTAAATTAGGTGTAATGTCAATATATTTGTTTCAAAGTTGATTTTATTAATAGTTTTAATATATAAGAATGTAGTTAATAGTTGAATTAATATATGACATTTGCAACATTTCTTAGCTCACACAATAAGTGTGTTTTTTAATTGTTTTATTTTTTTTTTATGTATTTTTTCTTCATACTGTTGGCTTCTAAATTGGGTTGAAATAATTCATTTCATATTCTACAAGTGGTATGATAGGAGTTAAAATTATTTTGGGTTAAAGTTGTATTGTTGGAATTTCGCGAAAGTTAATCATGTCGAATTCTAACCAGATGCTAGTTCGAGAATTTGATGGGAACGATTATGATTATTGGTGCATTAAGATGCTAACCTTTTTTATTGGAAAAGATTTGTGGGAGATGGTTGAATGAGGATATGAGGAGAGAGCTGATTGGAATGCTCTTACAGCGAATGAAAGAACAAAAAAATTTATTGGAAAGGGTTCAAAATAATTCATGTTCTTGCCATTGAAGTGCCAATTCATAAAGGATTGGTACAATGATTGTTATTGTTCTTTTATGAATTTTTAAAAATTTTATTATTAAACTACCTTTGAATAGGCTCTATGCCCTTTGGTCATGCATCACAGTAATCATTGTAATTAATATTGGCATGCATAACTAATTGAAATTTTAATATCATATGCAAATCTTCAAGTCAAAGTATTGTTCTCTACCAAAATATAGAAGGGGGCTTACGTCTATTAAGGTTTCCACCACTACAACAAGAGCCGATATGGTATAGAAAAATTCAAGACAAGACCACCTACCACCAAAGACCTAGGCTTCGCCATCAGATAAGAAAGGCAATGTGATTGTTACATAAATTGCTTATCACGTCCACCGAAAATGAAGGTTGGATAAATGGTTGCAAAGTATTTTTTTTTTCTGAATAAGACTAATTCTATTATCATACAAAAGTGAGAAATACATATGAGTTACAATGGGCAAGGCTATGGAAATTTGAGTGGAAGCCCTCTTCTTGCCCTGATTACATTCCCAGAATTGAAAGTTATCAAAATTTGGAATATGATAATTTGCCAAAGGCTCAACACATTGACAGTGAAGACACAAGGACATTGAACAGACCAAGACACAGACAGAGAGACACATAGACAATTATAGCTGACACGTTGACATAGATTCTCATGCCGCTTGGCCGAATCATAGACATAAAGATAAAAACATAGAAATGCTCTTACAGCAAAGGTAACCAAGAGCAAGCTCATTCTTCATGAGTGGTGTAGGGCACCTCTTCTACTCGACACCCAAATAGGAGAGAATCATAAGATTCTTAGAGAGGGATGACTGCACCAGAGGGCCCTTCGTGAACCGGCTTGCTAGGACGAGCTAGCGCCATAGGACATGGTGAGGGGACGCATTCCTTGGCCAGGCACCCAAGGTCAATTCCACACCCTCCTCCATGAACCAAATGACTTGTTCGTGCCCGAGCCGGATGGCACGCGATGGAGGATTTTTCTCTTCTTTGGCGCTGCCATTCTGGTATGGGCTCTGCCCCATGCTCAGGATAGTCTGCCACGTGAATTGCCTCATCCTGTGTAGCACGAGGTTCAAGTGTAATAGAGATAATAAGGGTTGAATTAGCCTAAGGGCACGGAAGCAAATACTTGAGCGTGGGAGATTCCTCCTTACCTCCTTCAGCTCTTGCGTCTCTACCAGCTCCTCTACCACCTTCATCATTGCTGCCTTGGAGCCGCTGTGGCACCAACGTGACTTCAATGGAGGAGGAGGGCGAAATGTGACCTTGCCTCTCCCTGGAGGCTCTACCTCTGGTGCCCCCTCACCTGCTACACATTCTCTGCATCGCGGGATTTGCCAATTGCAGTCTCAGCCAGGCCGCAGGAGCTGCTTCTGTGCGGAGGACCTGCGCAATTGTAATGCACTAGCAGGGCCTGCTTTTCCCGTCTCTGAAACAGGCTAAGTGAATTCTGGATCCCTTCCCCCTTCCTCCACAGCGCTCATTAGGGATTTCACCTTATGCCAAACCATATCCCCCAGATGAACAGGCCCTCCAACCTTAATACCCTCCATTGCACTCGTTGCCAAGCAGCTTGCTCGAGATGAGGCATTAAATTCCTCTGCCATTGGATTTCATGCAAGGTTTTATCATTCCTTTCAGGGTATTGTCTGTCACCTCTGGGCTGCCACCTGCCCACCTGACCGCCCACCCTCTCAACACTTAGGGCCAATGGCATCATGGAGTTGCAAAGTATTAAAAACATAGAGAGAAAGGATATAATGAGTGTATGTGATGGTAGGTCCATTCCCATGTGCATGAAGTAATTCTGATCGACCTGAAATACATTATATATAAATATACTTACACCTCATACAAAATAGAGCAACAGAAAAGTGATTGCAGTGACAATGATGTAAATATGTTTCTTAGTCATCTCGAGATGTTGAAGTGAAATGATACATTGCATGTGGATCTTTCCCATTGATAATTATTGAATACCACCATGGTTGTCATCATAGTGACCAGGATAATGGTTTTGAAAATGTACAGGCAATAGTGTTATATTTTTGCATGCCATCAATCAATTCTTGCTCAACTCCATATTTTGTTGGACGTCAACTAACATCATTATTATAAAGAAATGGTTTTGCACATCATTTAACAGATCTTAGCCGTAGCCCAAAATCACACAGTAAGGAAATCGAGAATGGAAAAAGATGCAGCAGGTGATTTTTTCCTTTATAAATGTGCTTGTAGTGGATTTTGAACGTTTCTGATCCTTCAAAAGTGTAATGCCAAAACCCTTCTAGGATTGAAAGTGGTTGGCATTGTCTTTGAGCTTCATTTAATTTTGATATTTTTTACCCTACTTCAAATGATAAATGACAGTCTCTACATATTTATTCTCTCTCAATCTCCATTGAACGATAAGATTTCACTAGAGAAACCTGGAGTAGTTGACATTCTATATATATATTAGAATATGAGAGATATTTCATGGGTATGGAAACCACGTTGATCCTAAAACGGGTTTGGAAATTGAAGAAAAAGAACCGATAGTTGATAGGTTAAGAACTGAACTTCAGGCCTTTCTGAAGGCCAAAAGAGCAAACAACTTGAGAAGCGAGGTGAGTTACCACAAAGATGGTGGGGAAGGAGACCAATTTCTTAGAAAGTCACTTGACTCACAGAACTTGAAGAAAAAGAAGCAATAGTTGATAGCTTAAGAGCTGAACTTCAGGCCTTTCTGAA
Organism: Pinus taeda; assembly: GCA_000404065.3. Taxonomy (NCBI): domain Eukaryota; kingdom Viridiplantae; phylum Streptophyta; class Pinopsida; order Pinales; family Pinaceae; genus Pinus; species Pinus taeda. The sequence continues at coordinate 13,555 of APFE031390428.1, read as the reverse complement.
AACCGAAAGGGCCAGCAACTTGAGGAGCGAGGTAAGATACCACAAAGGTGGTAGGGAAGGAGACCTCTCTGCTTGAAAATCACTTGAATCAATGCACTTGAATGGGGATATAAGTGAACCTCAAGATGTTGCAGATAGTGACATGCATTCAGTTGAACTAAAGAAAGACAGTGTTGAGGATAGAAACAGTAGAGGTTACAAATGGGGATATGCATCAGTGTGTAGTATCAATAAAAGGATGGATCGAAAATCCTATTAGCAAACGAGCTCATTCCAGTAGGAAATGAACGACCGAAGGTCCCATGAGAAGTGGAATTGTTTTGACTACCAATTATGGAACAAGCTAGATGCAATAAATGTAACACCAACCAATAGCGACTTCAAAAAGACAAGTGGCAACCTCGTTGATACAACACCATTCATACAATGAAAGAAAGAATTGGGCTTTGCAGGCTATATCACCAGAAAGTTGTAGCATTTCAATGAAGGTTGGAGCTTACGATCAAGAAATTACTCCAAAAAAATCATTGGATTTGAAGATAAGACTGATATAATACGTATAGCAACCTCAACAGAGTAGAAAAAGGTATAAAACTGTATGTGGAGCCTAGAGCAGAAATTCTCCTCAAGTATGTCTTTGGTAACAACATTACAGGTAGAATTATACCATAGCCTATGATGCCATCAATAATTGATGGAGGAACAAAAAGATAATCACAAAAAAATTGACAGCTCTATGAAAAAAATTATAGACAAGAAGATAATGTTGACCACAAAGGATGGCTGAAATAAGCCATTCACCAATTCAACTAACAAAGAGATGAATTGTTTGATTTGATTTTAGAATGGATAATTTACCCATTCTTGTTGTTAAATGTAGGGGGTTTAAAAAGGGAATGTCCAAGTTATAACATGCTAAACCAACCTTCCTATTCTGGTCAAAGAGCACAGAATCATTTATTGAGTTCTATGAAGATGAAAATGAGCAGTGATTGTTTGCAGTGTTTTTTGAAATGTAGTTTCTATCTTATAAGAAAAAATATTTTTATTCACAATAGTTACAGAAGAAAAGTAAGAAAATAAATATTAAATATGAGAATGTATTAAAAAGGAAAGCAATAAATATATACTTTATTTAAATAGAAATTCCTTAAATAGGTACTAAAGGAAAACATTAAGTTATGAGCCCCTGAAAATTAAAAGAATTATTAGAGTTGTTGCCAAAAAAAAAACTTATAAAACTACCAAGTTTTCATCTAATGGAAAATGAGGAAAATTGAGATCATCCATCACCTTCAACAGATCTATAGAAGAAAGAAGCAACACTAACAAGGATTCCCTCTTTTTCATACTTAGGTGTTGCTCATTTCTGAGTGAGACCATGACCAATAGTAAGATTTCCATTGTTGGTTTGCAGGTTGCCTCTTTCAAGTGTCTCCAGGGACATGACTAAAGAGATCCATTGGTTTATAACTTTGCAAAGGTTAAGATTTTTAGTTGCATTTTCTTCATTGATTTACCACTATAGTTGGTATTGACCTCATGATTGTTGTGTAGAATACAATATTCTTACTCACTTGACCAGCATAAAATGACCTTCCCACATTCTAGCATACCCCACAATGCATATCTATGTGGATAACAAAATGCAATAAAAAAGGAATTTTCCTTACTCTCAAATCTCCGTTCAAGACTTTGAGTTCTTTTATTTTGTAGCCATACTTATTTTAACTTCCTTTTATTTTTTAAGTAATTTGTGTCATTTTAAGCTTAACCAATGTTAATTCACTACAACATGTTTAATTTTTAATGGTTGTTAAAATAGTCCTATTCAATGAGATTTAAGGAATTTCACCACTAACTAGAATAGTATTGTCATGGAATACATGAAATAAACTCCCCAAGGGGTAACAACAATCAAACTAGCCACCTAGTTTTCATATCTAGACTCTAGCTAAAGAGGCTCCAAGAGATTGATCCATCCATAAGTTGAAACTAAAAGAGGTTATATCATGATTTGGTGAAACAGAAATGATTTTGAATTAGGTTTGAATGGCATAGGGTAGACTAGAACATATAGGGAAATTTCATTTACTACTATTTAATCTAGAAATAATATAGTTCTATTACTATTACCAACAAAATTTAAAAATTATAAAAAATTGTGACGTTATCAAACATTTTTTCTTTTACTTTTATCAAGTACTTCAAAATTAGCTTACCACATGGAACCACACATTTACATAAGTCAAGGAGTTTAAACTTTGACCCTAATTGGATGGTTGCTTGAACTCCACACAACTAACCAAAGTTTAATGGATTTTAGGTAATGTTCACCATGCATACATAATAGGAGTATCAGTTTTGTAGGAAAGATCAACCTATTTAAACAACTACATGAAAATGTATTGTTAAAAATTTAAATAACAACTATATGTTTTACCATTTCTAATGATTAAATCATGAATCCTAAATTTTGTTTCATTCTTTTATTTTTTATGTATATTAATTCATTTATCTTATAATTATAACTTTTTGTTTATAACCATTCATTATTGTAATCAACTTGGAGTAGCTTAATTGGCAATGCCCTTGGAAATGGGTTCAAATCTTGTGCTATTATGTTGAGAAGTTGGATATGATAAAGATGTAGTCCTAGCAAACATACAAAAGAAAACATTATTGTAAATTGAGTTTTCATAACATATTCTTAATCATTTGAGTAATATCTAGTGTATCTGTATGTCTCCTTTCTGCATTAAAACATTTTATTAAAAAATATTTTGCTTCATTTGAAATGAAAAATGTTAAGAAAAAAAGTAAATAGATATTTTATATTAAAAAGACAATCTCAATTTAAACTTAATTTGTAATCAAATTTTAAATATATTAACTAATACCATATTTTATAAATTAGTTAAAATATTTCAAATATTAAAAAGAAAAATTCAATGGTAATGATATTGATTGGGGATATACAAGGAAGGATATAATAATACAATAATAGAGCAGAGAAAAAAAGAAATTGATCTACTTAATTCATTCCAATCAGTTGATCTATCACATAGCTTGCAACTAAGGGATTTTATATCATCATTAGGTGAATCACACATGAGTTTGAAATATGTTTGAATAGAATTGTGACAGCTCAAATGAGAAGGAATATTTCATCTAATTCATCTTAATCCTCAAATTATAATAGAGTTTCATTCCCACCAACTCCATTTCCATTGCTAACAAAATCTAGAAATCATCCAAGATTGTCAAAATTTCATGCATTTTATTTTCTTTTTCTAGATATATTGACTATTTGTAAATTATCTTATCACATTG
>APFE031390423.1:0-14562 GCA_000404065.3 Pinus taeda | reverse complement strand
AGATTAATAATATAACATTATTATAAGAATAATATAATATTAATTATTATTAGTTTAGTTAATATCTAATCTTTTTGATTAACTGTTATTTTTTCCCTGATTCTATTATTATACCTTTCAATCAATTTTATTATAAATATTCCCTAGTAGGGTTGTTGACTCTTATCTGCGTATTAAAATATTATTTGTTATACAATTTTGAATAGTCAAATCTAGCTATTTCTTGGTCAATTTTTAGTTGTTTATCCAATCTGATCTTACATAGCCGTTTTTTCAGTCAAACCTAGCCGTTGGAAGATCTGGTCTCCCTATTTAATCTGTAGCCATGATCTCATTCTTCAACTTGTCCCCATGATGAACCACACTCGCTGACAAATATACTTGATTTACACGAAATACTTTTTCTCAAAAATATTATTGTTTAATAGATAAAAGTAATTGATAATATTTAATTTTAATTATAATTTGAAAATATATATTACTAAAAATTAATATTATATTTCATATGTACATACTAGCACATATTTCTTTTATTCACTTTTACTAAATTCACTTAATGTATAAATTCATTCTCTATAACTTTTTATTTTATTTTTTTTTTTATTTTTAATTTTATAACAATTTCATTATTTATTATTTATCTTTTAAAACTTACTGTTTTCTAATCTATATTATCATTACAAAGATTTTTCCCATTATTCATATTTATAATTAAGTAATATTACACTTAAATTATTAAAAACATTTTTTTAATAAATATTATTATATAAAAATAAAGAATGTATTGTCATTATTTTTTTAAAGTGTAATTTCAATTTGAAAATATTATCGTTTTGAGTATAATTTAAATTATGAAATTATTATTGTTCATATGTAAAAATGTAATTTGAATAATTTTGGTTCTAATTATTTTATTGAAAAATATACATTATTATAAACCTATTATTCAACATGAAAAAAAAAAGTATTTTTTATAATTATTAGAAATTATTTAATACTTTTTTTTTAAATAAAAAAATCCATTCATATTTATCAATCTCTATGAATCAAATTCACCATTAAAATAAAATAAAATAAAATCTATCAAATTTTAAAAACACTATTATATACAAAATAAAAACATATTATTATATTTAATAACTCATCATGAATAACTCTAAACTGATTCATGTTCCAATACAACGATAATAAAATAAACAATTATCATGCTGACCACCCCAATCAAGATCCTTTCTAAATATTGATTCTTATGCACTCAATGTTTGCAAGTGTCTTGATATCCATCGCATGAACTGCTTTTTACCATTTTTTAACATTTCATGAGAATCACTTTGAATTGTGCGTGTGCCAAAGCAATCTAATAATTTTTATTTTCACCCAAATTAAATCTAAATTTTCACACCCACTACCCAAATCAAGAATCATGTCATAAAATACCCATTTTATGGTGATTCTGAGCAAAGTACAGCTGGATTGTCGGCCGACACGTGCTATCATTGTTTTCCCATTCACAAAGTAATGTTTTTAATTTATTTTGACATTCCAGGTTTCGATTCTGATTCACTCATATTCCATATCTCAGTGCAGAATCTCAGCTCTCTGTTCGTGCACGTAACACTATAACAAGAAGTGTCCCATTTCATTTCTTGCAAGCTCAACCTGTTTTGTTTCACGAGACAAACAGGAATGGAGCGCTCGCTGTCTGTTACGTTCTCTTTTCTGTCAGTTGCAGTTATAATTGCTGCAGTTTCGTTGCCTGGTACGCATTTTTCTATATCCGTGCCGAAATGTTCATGCACAAGCAGTGTAGGATTTCGAGAGTATTGGATTTTTCATTTTATTTTTCTGTCCTGGTCACATGAACTTTACAGATCGGTTATTTGTTGCCATGAATTGAATTACTTTAACCATAGCTGTTTCTGTAAGTTCTCTGTGTCTCTGGAGCCTCGCGGACCCGCTTAACTAAACATTTGGGTTCTATTCATTATTCAGGGGATTGAATAATGATATTTCTCTAGAACTTTTCTATTACATGCATGAGAAACTGTAGGAGATAGGTTTCTGAGGGTTGATTCTTGTTAGTGTACTTGATAAAGAGCTATATTTCTCAAATGGGGTCTGCCTTGGTAGAGGTAGGTTCTGTCTTGACATTGGAAGAGGAACCATTTCGATTATTTTGTGTATCCATAAGAAATGGATTTGTTGGGTTGTGGATAGCCCGAACAACCGAATGGACACATCTACCAGGGTTTTATTGCAATTCCATTTCCACTGAACTAGATGGACCATGGATTGAACCTATGGAATGTGTTTTAATTTCACAACTAGATCAAATCCTACACAGGCTATGACTAGAACCCAGGACCTACCCCTGTCCGACAGGGGTGTCTTTGCATGCTATCTTCTAATCCCATTCCCTAGAGAAGCATAAGAGTCTGGAGTGGCTTGCATCCATGTTTTCTGGAAGTCACAACTTCTGATGAGTTTCGAGTTTGTGATCAACATTTGACAGACATCGTCCCAAACAACTGGAATGCACTCACCAAGTATCAGACCCATATCCTGTTGAGATTCACAAGAGATAGAGAGAAATAAAAGGAACTGACACAATCCTAACTATGCAATAAAGAGAAAATAAACCAGCACTAGGGGAGCCCAAGTCTTGAAAAAAAAATCAGCCAAGATGGATGCAACCCTACAAAGCTAAATAACCCAAGTACAAGTGCAATAGAAAGAGAAAGAAACCCACGAACAAAAGAGAGTCTAACCCATCAAGGTATCCTTGGGCAAATCAGTTGGAAAAGATGAATAGGAATCACTTGATGATAGAAGATGAATATGAATTTCAATTAATTGATGATAAATTACAAATGAGAGTTGTATATTTTATACACTACTTAAGATTAAGGTGCTTTCTCCAAGAAGGGTTATAATCCTATGTATACAAGCCTCAAGGGTGGCCTTAGCCAAGCCTAGAAATACAATAATGATTGCAATATAAGGTCGGCCATTGCTGAAAGTAAATTTTATGCCATTTTCAACATTTCCAGATACATATTGCTTTGCAATGATAGAGACAGAAATGGTGGCAAATCTAGATTAACGTATTTTCCTAATATCATTTTCTGGTGCTGGCTGAAAACACCTTTTGTTGTTTCAGCCTAGTTGCACGTAGCTCAAAAAGAGATCAATTCAGCAATTTTGGCAGTCTGCTGGGTTAGACTGAAAAAACCTTCTTTTTGTATAGCTATATAAGTAGGATCCTTCTCTTGCAATATGATTACACTGAAATCTCAAACATTATGATCTGCTTGTGTCCTTTTTTGATTTTTCTGTTGAAAGTTGGCTGTCCAGTAACCAGTTTATATATGGATTTTGAAATGAAATGAAATTTAATTAACATTCACAGAAGATCCTGAGGAGCTATGGGAGAAAGTTGAAACATACCAATCCCAATGTTACAATGACTCTCTCTTGAATTTAAGTGCAATTTATATAGTCACTAAAAAACTGTTGAGTACCCTGCGACAAAGTTATTGGATTTGCCAATCTTAGTGCTGTACCCGGATGTGAATCATGCAGGAAGCGGGGAAACAGTGATCTGGATCTGCTTCTTCCAGATTTGGCATGATTTGTTGAAGGATCCGTTTCCTGATGTAGGATCTATTGCCTGTCATTTAGGGTTCAGATCTGAGTTTCGGAATCTGTTGAGATGTTAAGGGAATCGACTCCCAGGCGACTTTGATACCGAGCTCTCATGCTTTAATTGTAGTGGTAACTTGGTAAAACTGCTTTGAAGAAGCAGAGGAAGTATCAAAAGTGGCCTACCCAATATTCAAGGCCAATATATTCACTCCAGGGATGAAAAGGTAGGTGATAAAGCCTTGATTGGGGCCTCTAGTGTATATAGCTCTAGTTATCTTCTGATTTTGCCTACTAGTAAGCCAGATTTATTCCTGATATTCTCGGTTCAATAGATGTGAAGCCCCATATATGAGTATGTTGTAGAATCGAGGTGTAATAGCTGTTTTCGTTCAACTAGAGATGTTAGTAAGGGTAGGACTAGGGAGTGACACAATGAATCAGCAGTATCGAAAGATGCAAGCAGCATACCCTCTGAAAATTATTGGGGACCTTTCTCCATATCTCTTCCTAATATGTTTGTATAGTTCATAGGGGATTGCTAAGTGCACCTTCTTGCTGGTTTATATTCGTTTTGGAAACTGGGGAACATAAACATGCATATGAGTTTTCTTTGGTTACTTTTAGGGATTCTTACCTGTGTTTTCCATCTTCTGCAGTTTGCTATATTTGGCTTTGCATTCTTTCAGATATTTTTTAGCCTTTTATTTGAATCAACGTTATTGAAATTTGAAACATGCAAGCAGTTTAAACTTTACACCTTGAAAATTATTGGGGGCCTTCTTCTTCTCTCTCCCTAATATGCTGGTCAAAGCTTGGAGTTTGACTTGCATTTTCATCATTAGTCCTGTCTTACTTAGAATACTTGGTAGTTATGCAGACTTTGATGTACAGTTCAAACTTCAAATGCAGCATTGGATTCTAGCTGGTTAACTATTTATGTTTTTGTGTATCCCTAATAGCAAAAAAATCAGTCTATGGTGTCCATGCTTCGAACTGATGTCTAGTCACCTACTAGTGAATATCTGATGATGCTATCTGCTTTCAGCAAACTTGGTGGTCTTGTCTCATTCCCCAATTGACCATGAGTATGAAAGCTAAATAGTTGATATGCATTAATTCATATTTCATTTTTTTTTACCATATAAAATTTTAAATTTTAGATATATATATATATATATATAATAATTTAGGGTTAGGGTTCTGATTCCCTGATTCCTAATTTCTGGATGAGTGCTGCACCTGCAAAGGATTCTTCTGCTGATTTGGATCGCAACCATGGTTTGTAATATGTATAATCTTGCCCTGTAGCTATGCCACATCTAAACTATCTAAATACTTTCTCCAGTATTCTAAGATGTTTTTAATGTAGCTGCCCATTTACGTAGCAAGCAGTGTCAGCAAACTGTGTATGAATTTTAAGAACTTCCCTATGTTAGAAATTTTTATATTACCAAAATGGTTAAATTTTCAAACAACTGACGCCTGCATTTTGCAGAAAAATTTCCTTTTTCTTTGTTGGTGGACCCACGGGGGATTTGAACCTTGAATCTCAGGTTTTGCATAGTACTTCATAACATAGTGATCACCAATTGAGCTGCCCCCGTGGGCATCAGAAGAAATTTCCTTTGCATGGGTCAAAAACATAGCTTTTACAAGCATTTGATACTTTCTTTTCTTGTAATAAAATTTACAAGAGGTAACATATAATATGAAGCTGTTTTAATTAATATATATGAGAGTTCACATTTAAGAAATGGTAATTACAACAGTAAAATGTAACCAGGAGTTTGGAACCATACCAGAAGTTGTAATTGTAAGAGAAAATTCAATTTGAAACTTTGGCAATGATATAATTCAGCATATATCAAAATAAGCACCTCGTGCGAACAGTGTGATAAAAAGAGTGTAAACCTTAAAATTTCGATGTTATTGGATCCAACAGAATTGGGAAAACAATGGACTTAGGTCGAATGTTAAGTGGAAAGGATCATAGGAGAAATATTCTAGTGTAATGTAAAGGTTAAACATCTAAGGCTTTTTTTCCAGAAGATCTTACTCCATTATGAATAATTACTAAGGAAGAAGCAGTGGACTTAGAGATGCACAAGGCCGAGAAGAATAGGAAATGAGATTGTTTTAAAGAGTAAGCTATTAGAAAATAGTAGGTTAGAGAATTAGAAACTAATGGCCAGATGTAGATGATTTCAGATCTAGTAGCTGAATCATATGGACGCTGAATATAAATATATCAATTGAAAATTGATTGGTTAAAGAAAGTTATATTCAGTTTGTATAAGATGTTAGAATCTTGGCAGAAACTCTGTGATCATTTGTCCTGTAGGCCATTAGAGTTCAGTTTCTTCGCTTTCTCTTGGTTGCAAATACAATTCCATCCAGATATTGTTTCTTTCACTCGTTTTCTTTTACTGTCTAGGGTTTTCCCTCCTAGGATAACCTACTTGTACACTTAGGGTATGTTGTTTCATTTCCTGTTGTTGTCGCATTTTCATTTTAGGAGGCCTTTTGCTGCTACCATGTTTTTGAATGGGCTTTTTATCATTGGCATAATCTCTAGTCACTTTAACCAATTTTGGTATTTTATTAGAAAAGCATTCACAATTTTTAAGAAAAGAATAGTATTTAGAGATGTGCATTCTCAGAGAATCTAAATTTATTCTTTGTGGGCAGAATGGAACAAACAGGAAACAGAGATGAAATTGGATTCATTTTCAAACATTCTAAGGGATGAAGCAGTATTCAGATTAGAGCAACTTGGAAAGGTATGTTTAGTACCATTGCCTTGGCAAGAAGAGAATAATTTCTATGTATCTCTCTCTGTCTATCAAAAAAAAGAGGAATTCCTAGGGCAGGAGAATATTTTTTATTTTTTGACAAAGAGGAATGGTATATACCCATTTCCTTTTCTTCAATGTCTAGCAAGTTAGTTCAATATGCATTAAATTACACCAAAATATTTATTCTAGTATAGAAAAAATTATACATCTTGAGATCAACTCTAGGAAAAGTAGCTGCTGTTTAAAGGATTATAGAATATGATTGATTTTTAGTATTTCTACACACAAGGAACCCGTTCTTCACATGGCAACCAAAACATATCCAATTCTCCTCTTCTAACTGGCTGTTTTCTGAGGTTCTACATCGACCTTTGTCTTTGTTGGGCTTTAAGGTTGAAAGCCGAATTAATGAAATCCTCACTCCAAGAATTCAGAGGCTCTTGTTTTTCTTTTTATTCCAATTCTGAGTATGGGGTCTGATTAAAGTTTCCTGACATTTAAGCTTAAGGTTTCCATGGACAAGCTTGGGCATTTGGAACTGCAGCACTCCTTAAAACGTTTTGAGATCAGACTGTGGGCTGTTGAACATTTGCAATTGCAATTTCCATCAGAAGTATAAGTAAAGGGATTCTCTAACAGCTCTTAGTACCACAACGTCAAGGACTTCATTTGGTCAAATAACATTTAGACTCTGCTGCTAGCTCCAAAATGTTCATTACCATGAATAAAGTAGTTATGCACATATAATAAGAATGACGATGTTGTAAGATCATTAATGAATGGTTAGCATACATGTCATTAGTGTACATATATACATTATCTGCATGTAGCACTTGTTCTTGTACGGTGGTGAATTGACATTTTCCCAACTATAGTAGAGCGTGTTGCCTCACATGTTGTATAAAGAGCATCCCCTAAAAAATGAATGGTATCATTATTATCAGCATCAACACGATTGCATATGAACATTGTGTTGATTAATTCTCTTGTGCTCATCTGTATGGTATGGGTGAGATATGGATGTTATGTGCACACAACTGAATCAAATCTTTTCTTGTTTTTCAAACTGTGTAACTTGGGTGGAGAAATTGTATTATTTGGTGTTATTGCTGAGTAGTCAGGTTGGGACAGAGCAGGCAACAATGAGTGATATGCAACACCCAAGAGAGTGATGTGTGGAATTAGTAAACTAAATTAGAGAGTAACATATGCAGTAAAGGTGGTGGTGACCCTATGATGGCTTTGGGATGAGAGGAAACAAGAGAGGTACCAAGATGGGTAGTCCAACTTCAACAAAGGCTTACTGCAAGTCACTGGGAGGTTATCATAGTACATTAGAGAGGATTGTAGTGGGTAGGAATTATTCTTGTGCAAGGAGAATACATTCTCATCATGTGAATTGATTTGTTGATTGGATTCTTGGAGATGAGAGCATAGGTCATATGCCTAGAACGATGAAACCAATGGAAGACCCTGCTCCCCACCATACATTATAATTGGGTGAGCACAACATAACATACTAGTTGAGGTTGAGGGGAATTTGGTCTTTGTGATATCATCTATGTGCTTCAGGTGTTGGGTTTTATCATCATCAGGAGCATTTGGACAGCGTGGAAAACTGTTGTAAGATTGTTTCGTTGGCATTGAGGGAGTAGTTGTGCAGGGTGGGATTTGTCTTGTCAGCCCATTTGGAGCTGGTAGACTTAAGGTTTACGTGTTGTTGATTTGCCACCATTTTAGGCTTGCTGTTTGAGTCAAAAGAGCAGCTTCTTCTAGGGTGATTTGTGGGACTCTGCATCTCATTAATGGAAGTATTGGCGTGCTCTCGCTTAGGAGTATGGTCTTTTTAGTGCAGACCAACTTTTGATTTTGGAGTTGCTAAGATTTAATCCACAAGTTGAGTTGTTTACAATGAACATTGGGATGCCTGCATTATGTTGGACTCTTGGAGGGATTGCGGTAGGTGTGAGATATATATATATATAACAATCACAAATAAAAAAAGTAGAAGATGAACTAATTAAGCAGCCAGAAAAATATAAGGATATCAAAGATATGTTTGGTGATGAATTATTAGAAAGAGGTGACAAAATTTCTTGCGTAAATGATGATAGTAAAAAAGTTACTTGCACAAATCATCCTTGCAAAATTACCTGCCTAGAAGACTTATCCCTTGTTTTGGCTTGTGATGTAGTCTCATGTTTTACTGTTCTTGTAGCGATAGTTGATGATGATACAAGATGATATGATCCTCTAAGCATTGAATAAAATTGTCAAATTGTGAGGGGGTTTGACTAGGTTAATTCGATCCTTTTTGGAACTTTGCACTTATAGGATTCCCAAGATGAACTTTTATTGAGACTCAATTGTACTCGCATCAATATTCTTCAAAATAAAGGTTAATTTTTTTTGTTCAAAGCAATATTGATACACAGATTGGTTAAGGTACTAGTTGTTGTGATTAAGATGCTGATAATGTGTCTTTATAACATGACTTTTCCTTATCATACTTTTAATGCTTTTCTCAATTTAATTTTAGTATTATATACTTTTCAGGTACTTCTGTTGCTTTGTGATCATTGAAGTTCTATTAGTAAGCACATTTAGAATTTCTATCATTTGTAATTTAACATTTGAAAATGTCTTAACATGGATTTTTATGTTTGAAGACTTCTCTAGTTCCATAGGTTCGGTCAAAGCTTTTTTATTTATTAATGTTTTTTTCTTGGTAAGTTGTTCAACCTTGTTTTGTTGCAACTTCTTATCATTCTTTAGCTTCTTAGTTTATGTTAATAGGTTTTGATTATGATTCCTTAGCTGTGAAAGTTTCTCATTTTCTGATTTCTCAAATTTATTTTTAATATCTGGATTTTCTGGTTTCTCATCTTTTAACCTTTTGATTTGTTCAAACAACGTTTGATTAAAGTTCATTAAGTGAGAATTTTCTTCATTCTTTTTATAAACTCTTTTTGAGTTTCTCTTCCATATTTTGACTCTCTTGTTCTAACTTTTGACTGCATTGTCTTATATGTCTTGTTTTCTTGATTTGTGCAAGTGAGTTTTTACTATAATCTTTTAAGCTAGAAATTTAGTAGTCTATCTTTAGAAAAATATTTATATTTTTCTAATTTCTTAACTAGTTATTTCTATATTTTTCTTTTCTTTTCTCTTTATTTGCAATTGTATTTGCTTGTCACTTTGATATTCTATTTAGTAATTCATTTTTTGAATAATTAATTACCACTCAAAATACAAGGGACCCACTATGCTTTTTTTACATACTCTTTAATTCTCATTGGTACTATTTTACACTATTAGGTTTGTGTGGGACTTAATGCCATCAATATTCAAAAAGGTTCAAATGTTTGTGTGTGTTTAGTACTATCAATATTGGGGTTCAAACTTTATGAGAGGGGTTGAGGGTGAGAGTCATTTGTAAATTTACATTGTCGAAAAATTGAAAAACAACGCACAAGGCAGAGCCACAATCGATACAAGTTTACTATACACATTTTGGGTGAACACTTTTTCTGCAGTAATGACCCTTGGCAGGCCCACCTGAAGGCGCTGCATGCCTCAACTCAGGGAGCCTAACCTAGAAGGACAGGGCCACAACAGATGCGGGTTCACGATACACTTTGGGTGAACATATTTTCGGGAGTTGTCTTTAGTGCGACTTTTTGGACTTTCGGGGGTTGGAATCTGGTGGGCCCACTTGAAGGTGCTGCACGCCTCAACTCAGGGAGCCAAACCTAGAAGGACAGGGCCACAACAGATACGGGTTCACGATACACTTTGGGTGAACATCTTTTCGGGAGTTGTTTTTAGTGTGACTTTTTGGACTTTCGGGTGTTGGAATCCGACGGAAAAAATTGATGTGAAATCTTGATTTGTGTTATTTACACTAGTTTTTTGACTATATATATGGATTCAACACCCTGAAAAAGCCCTAGGGCACTTCGATTGTGCAAGGGTTAGCCATAATCAAGCTTGCAATGTCCATAATCAAGCTTGTGATTTCCATAATCCATAAATTCCTACCGGATTTTAGAGAAATTAGATCGGAAAAGTTTCCAAAAAGTCTCACTAAAAACAACTTGCAGTAATGACCTTGCTGGGCCACGTAAAGGAGTGGTACAATCGAGTAATGACCCTTGCTGGGCCACGTAAAGGAGTTGCACAATTTACTTAATTTTGTGAACCTAACCGAACGGACCTGAGGAGAGTCAAACCCTTCTCCTTGAACCTTACGCCTCATGATCATGACAGAGGGACAGAGAGGGCTAGGTGCCAGCGACCTGGCAGAGGCTTCCGCCAACTGGAATACTCGGTCAAGGCTTACTACTTTTGGGCGAATACTGTTACCCTTGATTTGGATAGACGTCTTCTCTCTAGCGTGTTCGGCGACTCTATCCTAGGTCGCGTTAGACACCAACTGTCACGCCCCTAGGCCGGCGGTAGTCTTTCAATTGCTCTTGGCAAGGTGCGGCACCATTGAACACTTTCTTTTCACCAATACTTATGTTCATGGACTACGCCTAACCATATGTCCTACTTAGTTTGTGTTTCTCAACCAAGTAATTATTATGTTTCCTTTATAGCAATGAACACCCATACACATTCATTATCATTAGCAATTATACAAGAGAACACAATTGCACAGTATAAAGTGAGGGGCAACTCCTTGAACAATGAGTTTGCCCGAATACAATATATTATACAATCTTTCAATGTTACAAAGCTTTACAAGTATACTTGGGAAACATCAAGTTCCATACTTAGCCAAAATTACAACTTTCCACACCTTCGTGTGATAACCAAAGTTCCTTGCCTGAGTTGGGCGGGCGCGCCCTCACACGAGCTGCCAACCGCACTCCTCAATCGAACCTTGTTCCGATGGGCGGGCGACCTCACCCAAGTCACCCTTCGCTTACTTCTACATGACGGGCGGGCGACCTCACCCGAGCCCCCTTTTCCACCTTCGTGTTTAGCCTTGCACGATGGGTGGGCGCTCACCCGAGCCACCTGAGACACCCATGTTAAGTCCGGCGCCTTCACCTGTGCCCACAACCAATAACCGAAACCTGCGCGATGTTCACCGTGTATGCCTGCCTAAGAGCGGGCGCATTACAACTTGCAGCTCCTTGCGACCTGCTCCACCTTACTTCGCACTTTCCCTTGCTACCGTATGCTCCTCACTCGCTTTGCTCCTTGAATGACCGAGTTCGAATGTGTGTTCTTCGCTCCAAACTTCATCGTATATATATAAGGATATATATAAGGTGCGTTGGGCAAGTCGAGATGCCCAAGCCGACTTGCCAACGCCCTATACTTCATCGCAAATCCGCCCTCCAACATAGTCGGCCTTCGTTCAATCGCATTACATGTGTAGGTCGGCCCGTGGGTACGTTTACATGCTCCCCCACACCATATAAACTCTTCGTTCAACCTTCCCTCATGCGCATTATTACATAGTAACTTCGCACCTTCGGTCAAGCTCGCACTTTGTCCATGTTTACTCGCTCGTTTGCCAACAAGCCTTCGCACATTGTGCCAGTGGTCGTGCCAAGGACTGCAAGTCTTTACATCCTCCTCCACTTGAAATCATTGTCGTCCTCGACAACATCCCATCCTAGTATCCATCCACCAAGATCAACATCAACAACTGTCTCATCCTTGGGCCATGATATCAACTCTTCCACATACTGCAAACATCCCTGCAACATATGTAGAACTACCATCTCCATCATGTGTCGTCCTCATCCTGTGAACTATCATCTTTCCTGCTTGCCTGATGCCAACGTCTCTCTGGTACACTGCTAGCCCCCATGACTTGAACTAGTTGGGTGATCAGTCCAACTATCACGCTCAAATCATAAGAATGTCCATCCTTATGCTTTCACCAGTCTATCTTGGATCCTGCCACATCCTGGACTCACCAAGAATCTCACCCATGCTCAGGTCCATGGAAACTCCATCCCATCTGCAACATGTCATGATGCTTGATGTCAAGCCATCCCTGCACCATCTGCCATACCTGCTCAACATGTTTTAAGGACTCACTGCCATGAGCAGCTAACAATGAGCCCCATCTTCTATGTCGCCTAAGAAGATGTGGAGGGAGTAGAGCCTGAAGGCTCACCCTCACTAATAATCTCAATCCATCTGTCAGGATTCTCTACCTCCATCCTCTGTAGATAAGTGACCCGATCCTCCTCTCGAACATTCGGCCTCACATAAGCCTCCTCATCATCATCATCATCCTCAACCACTTCTAGCCTTCTTGACAAATCCAAGATACTATCAGATAGTGTCCTGATGACCAATGACTGCTCGGTAAGCTTTGTCTCAATCGTAGACAACCGCTTACTCATATCTTCCATTCGCTTCTCATCCTCCATTTGCATCACTGCCAACTTACAATCAGGCTTTGTCACACCAATGGGTACATTTTCCCTTCCATTGTAAATGTACAACCTCTTCAAATGTGGAACAATCATAGCATCAAATGGTTTCAAGAATTCCATTCCTAGCACAGCTTCATAGTCATCAATTCACACTATAGTGAAGTCGACTTTCCCGGCCCACTCACCTAGTGTTGTGTCCACCTTTTCAGCTACGCCATGAACACAATCAGGAGGAGAATTCATTGTCTTCATTTGCGCCTTCACCGGTACAAATTTCAGCCCAATCCTTTTCACAGTATCTTCACTCATGAAGTTGTGAGTAGCCCCACTATCCACCATAGTGAGTATATCAGCACCCCCAATCTTCATACGAACATACTCCAAACTGTTCGTCTCAGGATCCCTCTGAGAGATCACCTCCGTAGCAGCAACACCAAGTGTCTGCATCATCCCTAAAGAAGCTTCTTCATTCTTCGTATTAGATTGTGCAATAGCAGCCACTTTCGGTCGAGAAGTACAATTCTTCACCGTATGTGGTTCAGCACATATCCAACACTTCAAGGCTTTCTTCGTCTGCGACTTATCATCTGATTTCGAAGCGTCATCCTTTTTCTTCTCTTTCAGCTTATCGGACTTCTTCCTATCATCATAATGCTCCACCAACCTGTCCACAACAGCAAAAGCTTCCTCAAGTGTTTTAATCTTCTGCCTTTTCACTTCATTGCGTGCCCAAGGCTTCAATCCAATAATGAAGTTGAACACCTTGTCCCTCTTCGCTATGTCACGAAGTTCCAGAACCGCACTTGCAAACTCCCGCTGATATGTCTGTAGGTTCCCTGTCTGCTTTATGAACTTAATCTTCATCCTTGCTTCCCACGTTTCATCTTGAGGACTGAAATGGGTCTGCAAAGCCTTCTTCATCTCATCCCACAAAGTTATGTCACCAGCACTGCCATTGGCAATCTGATCCATTCTCCATCGCCACCACATCTTAGCATCCTTTGTCAAGAACTGAGCAGCTACCTTCACCTTTGTCTCATCATCGGATAGATCCAAGCGTTCCAAGTATTGCTCCATGTCCCATAGAAAGTTGCCTAAGAGTCTTCGCACTCCTCGTACCATCATAAGATTCTGGTTCCTTGACTTCCACATGAGGCACTCCTCCACCTGAGTTATGCCTCACGACCCTCTTCAACACCGCGATCTCATCTCTGGCTTCATCAAGAGATTTCTGCAAGTTCACAATCTCTGCCAGATCCTGATCTCTTGCCTCTTCAATCTCCTTGACCTTTACTTCAAGTTGTGTACACATAAGATCAGTGTACTCGTGTTGAGTCCGGAGTTCATCGAGCTCTTCCCTCATCTTCAAATTGGCCTCTTGATCCTTCTCGACCAAGTCCATCTTCTTAGTCCAGTAAGCCTCTAAGTCCTCCATTCTTTCCAACACCTTTTGAATGAAAGCTAGCAAAGCATCCTTCGCACCATGACTGGATCCAACCTGAGATTCACCTGCCATTGCTAATAGCTTCCTTCTTTGTGATCTAGTTTCAGCCATCCAACAGCTTCACCAAGTTGCCTGCAACCTGAACCAACACTTGTTCCACTTGTATGTGAAATAGCTTCCGTCACTTGCAAGTACCTGCTTCACTGTTACCAACTTCCAAGCTTCAACCGTGAGCTTCAATATCACCTGTCAATGTGTATCAGCTTCAATG
>APFE031390421.1:89461-132106 GCA_000404065.3 Pinus taeda | reverse complement strand
TTTATTTATATTCCTTGTGTTGTCTTCCCTTGTTTCCTTCTTGACCTTTCTTTTTCATTCCAAGTATGCCATTCTTCTCTAGATCCACAAGGAAGGGATAATATGGGCTTTGTCCTTCACCCATACTATCCACTCCAAACTTTATTTCCTATTTGTGCAGGCCATTCAATTCATCAAGATGATACATAATGGAATAAATGTGGTGGGTGTGGATTGTTTTTTATACATCAGAAGCAACCTCCTCCCCCAGAAGTTTGAATCCATGTCCTCTCCTTCATCTATCATCAATTTAATTTATTTTCATAACATTACATAAAATAAATTTGCACATTGACATTTACATGGGGTGTGGCATAAAGGGTTGTTATAAACCCCACCCCCTTAAGGGAACATCATCCTTGGTGTTCTATAAATAAAATGCAAAATTAACCACTAAGCTTTGTATTTATAATTATTACATTCATTTACATAATAATAATAAAAAAGGGTAAGATAACTTCATTTGATCTTCCATTCCTAGGTTGCTTCAACTGGTCCAAAGTTCTTCCATTGCAACTTAACCTGCTCTATTACTTAATTCTAGAAAATGATATGCTTATGGTCTAGGATGCAAAGTGGTTTTCGTTGCAACTCTCCCTTGAGTTCCACCTATATCACAAACCAATTGACAATATGATTAGTGTCACATACATAATTCTTAAGAAAATAAAGGTGAAAAATAGCATGTGCCTTGATTATGGGTAATAAGGCCAATCTACATAACCTCTAGCCCCACTCTTTCCAAAATCTGAAATGATCAACAAAATATGGGTGCCAACTTAGCACAAGATCCCACTTTTAGTGAGTTCTTTCTTGGTTTGATGCAGAGATATACATGCTCTCCCACTTGGAATTCCTTGTGTATTCTCTTTTGGTTTGCATAAATATTTTGCCCATCTTGGGCTATCTTTAATTTTTGCGAGATATTAATTAGCTACTTTTCCATTTCCTTTAGCATATCAGATCTAAGAATTATCTCGTTCACTATATCATCCCAGCTAATGGGAGTGTTACATTTTCTGCCATATAATACCTTGAAATGGATCATTTTCATTAACTCGTAATACCCATTGTTGTAGGAAAATTCAACTAAGGGTAGGAATTCTTCCCACCTCTTTAGTTGATGAATGACATACATCCTCAACATGTCTTCTACTGATTTTTTTGCTCTTTTACTTTTTCCACCAGTTTAAGGATGATATGTTATACTAAAAGACTATTTAGGTTCCAAACCAATGAACAATACATTCCAAAAATTAGAAGTAATGTTGGCATCTTGGTCTAAAATGTTCTTCTTGTGTATACTATGCAACTTGAATATTTCCTTCATAAAAATTCAGGCTATGTCAATATCCTTGTGAGTGGACTTGATAGCTATAAAGTGTGCTTCCTTGCTCCATTTTTCCATTACCACCATTATAACATCTTGCTACCTAGATATTTTTGGAAACCCTATGATGAAGTCCATAGATATGAATTCTCACTAACACTCAGGAATGGGGATTGGTTGTAGAAATCTTCTTGGGTGTTTGCACACCACTTTATCTTGTTGAAATTTGAGGCACCTGGTAATGCATTTGGAAACTTTATTTTTCATGTCTAGCCAATAATACATTTACTTCATCGTTGTTATCATTTTCTGATAACTAGGATGGCATGAATAAGGTCTTTTGTGAAACTCATCCAAGATTACCTTATTCAAGTCACCCATAAGAGGTACATACCATCTCATTGAACTTGAAAATTCCATTGCCAGTCAGTGTATAATTCTTACTCAATGGCCCTTCCAATTACTTCTATAAGTAATCTTTCCCCTGTTGAAAGTGCTTGTCTTGTATCAATGCCTCCTTTATCTTTTCCTCAAAATTAGATTCACAAGTTCTCATGACTTCTAAGTGACCCACTTGTAAACTTATACTAAGTGCATCTTCTTCCTTGTTCTCTTTGCCCTTAATATGTTTTATCTCAAATTCAAACTTGTTGATCAAAGCCAACCATCTAACTTATCTTGCATTTAGCTTGGGCTAGGTATACAAGTATTTAAACCCTCCATGGTTTGACATTAACAAAAACTTCCTTCCAATAAAGTAGTGCCTCCACACTTTAAATGTGTGCACGATCATTGCAAGCTCCAAGTCATGAGTGACATGGTTCTTCTCATGTTCGATTAATTTTCTTGACTCATAATAGATGACATGTCCTTCTTGCATCAGGAATCCACCTATTCCTTCCTTACAAGAATCTATGCAAACCAAGAAGTCCTTTTATGGGTCTGTTATCTGCAAAATAGGTGCACATGTGAGCAATTTCTTAATCCATTCAAAACTAGTTGTGCACTATGATGTCCACTAAAAATTAAATTATTTATTCTGTGGGGCTATGATTGGGTGCCCAATCTTTGAAAAATATCAAATGGATCCCCTGTATTATCCGACCACTCCTTTAAAATATCTAACTTATGTGACATTGTGGGGAGTGGTCCATTCCATGATTGCCTTAATCTTCTCAGGATCCATAGTCACTCCTTCTCTTGAAATGACATGTCACAAGTATTGAACTTGTGATTGGAAGAAATCACATTTTCTAAGCTTAACATAGAGCTTGTGATCTCTCAACAACTACAATAGTTATTTCAAATGTTCTTCATGTTCCTCTATGGTATTTGAATAAACTAGAATGTCATCCATAAACACCAATATGAACTTATCCAAATACAACATGAGCACATTATTCATCAAACACATAAATGTGGTTGGGAAATTTGTATGCCCAAATGGCACCACCACAAACGTGTAGCATCCATATCTTGTCCTAAAATGTTTCTTATGAATATTTTCCTCCTTAATATGAATCTGATGATTGCTTGACCTCAGATCTATTTTTGGGAACACCACAATATCTCTTAGCTGATAAAAAAAGTCATCAATTCTAAGAAGTTGGTGCTTTTTCTTCAAGGTGGCTTTATTCAATTGTCAGATATCAATGTACAAACACAATATGCCATCCTTCTTCTTTACAAATAGCGTTGGTGCACCCCAGGGTGACACACTAGACCTAACATATCCCTGTCCAACATTTCCTTCAGTTGCAATTTCAGCTCCACTAGCTCTGTGTGTTCATATGATATGGGGCTTTTGAGACTGGAATTGATCTAGGAATCAACTAAAGGGAGAAATCAATTTCTCTCCAGGGTGGAAGTCCTAGAATTTCCTCAGGAAACATATCATTGTACTGCTTTAAGACGAGGTGAGCTTCCATTATGATCTCACCACTCTTCAACTTGTTGGTCACCTAAACCACAAATAGGTTACCCTCGTTTGTGTTGTATCTTTTCACTTGCAACACTGATATTTTCCTAAAAGAGACAAGATTTCTCATCCCTTGAAGCAATATTTCCTCACCTTCATCGTTGAGGCATTCCAATGATTTGTTGTAGTAATTTACCTTAGTCTTATGGGTCGCCAATAAATCCATGCCAATTAGGACATCATACAAACCTAATGTTAAGAGGTTGAGGGTGGTTGTAGTGGATACACCACTTAGTTCCATGGGGTATGATTCCATGAATTCCATCACCTTATTTTTAGGCCCTATGGCTAACTAGACCAACCATGTTTCTTCATGAATTTTCGTTCATAGTACACACTTCTTTATGATCTTCTAGCTAATATAGTTGAAATTAGAACCTGTGTGAATTAAAATTGAAATAGGTTGGTTGAGAAAAGTACCTTCCATTTTGATCACTAAGACTTAATGATCTACTTTCCTATGGTCCAATGTCGTATAAATTGGAGGCACACTTTCGGCCACATCATTTGTTGTCACTACCTCTTAGACCATATAAAACCTTTTGCCACTTTCTTGTTGGTGAGGATAGTATTTTCACAGATGCTTCTCTCCACATGTCCAACACTGGAGGGTTCCTCTCTTGAAATTTGTGGTTTTTTCTCTTACTAAACTAGCAGGTTGATCTCTATTGGTAGCAACAAAATTCTACTAGAATTCACTCGTGGTAGGAGGGAACCTTACAACTTTTCCTTCTTGCCTACATCCTAAGGGTTTCTTTCATTTCCCCTTAAAATTGTTTGTCCTTCCTCTTCTAGTATGAGTGAAATTTAGCCTTATGCTTGGACTAATCATGAATACATATCATTTTGGATTGTTTCATCCAAGATTCTTGACTCATCAAACTCAATCTTGCCTCAGAAAACTTGTGGTAACCCACAAAGGTACCATTGAATATTCTCTTTCTCATCCCTAATGTATGACACATACCTCAATAATTCTAAGAATTTGTTGGTAAATTCATCTGTAGTAAGTTTCTCTAGCCTATGTTCATAGAAATCTTTAACTTTTACTATCATAACACCTCTCAGATGTATACATCTCACAAAAATACTTTTCAATGTTCCTCCATGATAGTTCATTTTCTCTAATGTCCTTGACATTTCTCAAATCTTCCCACCATATGTAAACCTTACCCTTTAAGCTGAAAATAGCCACTCTAACCTTCATATTTTTAGAGAAGTCATGGACTCTAAAATGTTTCTTCAATCTAACAACTATGTATTCTCCTCTTCATCCCTCTTAATTTCTCCATCAAAGGTAGGGGATCTAGCTTTCTTGAACTCCTCTAGCATTGGGTTCTTCTTGCTCCTCCTTTATTTCCAATGTTTCTAGGTTGCTGCACTAGACAAATGGTTATAGCTATTTTATTCTCTCTCTGGAATGTTGATTGGGGTTTCTCCCCTTACTATGTCTTCACTAGCTTGTTTTTTCCTCTTTCTTGACTTGCTTCCCTTTGCTCTAGTGGATTCTAGTCCTTGCTTCCAAATTTTAGAAGGGCTTTACTTCGATTTGTGCCTACTTAGATAGTTGGAACCAAGCTCATGTTTTTTTTTTTTTCTCTTTTTTCTTCTTCTTTTTTTTTTTTTTTTTTTTTTTTTTTTTTTTTTTTTTTTTTTTTTTTTTTAAATTTCAGATCTAACGAACTCTTCAAGATCACTGCATTGACTTATGCTTATATTTCTTGTGCTTGGATATTCTTCTCATTATCTTCTTTGCAACTTCTTAATTCGACACTCAAAATCCTAAGGGTCTCCACTCATTCAGGGGGATTTTTCTCCAATACTTCCCCACTGATTCCTCTTCCTGGTGATGATAGGATTTTTGGATGTTGTACTCTACCATTCTCTCTCTCTCTCTCTCTCTCTCTCTCTTTGCAAACGCATAATTGTTAGCTAATTCAAACATAATTGAACATATTTACCCATCACCATGGCATATTTTTAATAAGCATGTTGATTTGAAACTAATTTTCCATTCAAATCCAATATTAGTATTCATGTTAGTAACTAAATAATATATCAACAATCTACCAAATCAAAAATCATGTTAGTTTTAGGTCTGAATTTAGCACACTTTTTTATATAAAAATTAAACTTACAAATTAAATTTTTATCATATGCATGTGTGTGCCTCTTCAGATCTAGTGTTTGAACATTTTCATTGATACCACCCTATGTTGGAGCTCCAAATTTCATCCTCAAAGGTCCAATGTTGAACATTCGCTTTGATACCAATTTTTGTATTAAAACTCCAACCTTTCTCTTTTAAGGCCCATTCAACTTGATTGTTCATATCTATGGTGTTCCTTTTCATTCCAATGGGAAATTTCTCAACATAGGTGTCGAAGAATTTTGGATCATCGAACATAGGATCCCCATTTGAATCAAAAATTTATGCAAACTCCTTCTCCTTCTCTCTCTCATATGCTCTAATCCATTTAGCTAGTGTCATTATCGCAGGTCTTTGGGTTCTCTCTAGTTTACCATTGAAAGCGAATGTTTCTCTTCTGTAAGGGTGTTCTTTTGGGAGGAATACCCTGGAGCAGTCATACACTAGATTTCGTAGGTGGTCAGAACCACCTTGCCTTCAAAGAAGGTCCACACCATTTACATCCATGATACCCATTTGTTACAAGACCTGCAAAATTGTTGTATATAGGTCGTCATGTTAGAAACTATGAAGATTAGAAAAATTGCAGTGAATTAAATTAATATGTGAAATAATATTTTTACGCATATAAAAAAAAATCAATAAACATGTAATTTACTAGAGAAAACTCCTATGACTGGATAATGATGTATGGTGTAAGCACATATTCCATAGTAAAACTCCTCTTTGTTGAAATTGGTCTTGATACATCGTACACATGTATCCCTTCCCATAATTCCTTGAATGCATCTACCAATGGTTGTGCATAGACATCCATATTCTTCAATTGTCTTCTATAAGGGACTACGAGAGCCAACATAAGATGTTCATTCTTCACGAACAACCATGGGGGGATATTGTTATTAATCATTACTATAGGCCAAACAAAACCGTTGGTGTTTTAGAGGGAATATGGGTTGATGTCATCCATGGCTATGCCGAATTGTAGACTTCGTACTTCATCCTTGAATTTTTTAGGTCATGCATCCTCTATATCCTTCATGGTTATTGAATCTGTTGGGATTCACATAACTCCTGACTCACTTCTGTGTGAGGCATGCCATCCCCACAACATAGCTAATTCTATGCAACGAAATAGCCTTTGAATCCTTGGTACTATATCCATGTGCCTCAATACCTTATGAGGAGAACCATGTGATTTACCCATTTTTTCAAATTATGGTACCGGTCATGCCCAAATTTCAAACATATCTCTTTGTCTACATATTCTCCTGTATACATGATACAATCATTCAGACATGCATGATATGATATGTACTCAACACCCAACATTTTCAACAATTGCTTTGCCTCTTCGCAGCTACCCAACAAGACATTATCACTCTGAAGAACCTTATCTTTGAATAACATGTAGTTGATGGGGAATATAATTATACAATGTCAATATTTAATGTTCATAAAATTGATTGTTTTTAATGTTAATTGTGTGACAAGATTTCTCAAAATATAAGGGACTTTATCGATCATGTAGGTGAATTACCTCAATATTGTCGAGAAACATGCATTTGACATGCCAAACTTTGCTTTCGAGTTGCACAACAACATTATTGTCCCAACATAAGTAGACTTTGACTCTCCACCAGGTCCAAAGAGAGGAGTGGTGGAAGTAGATTTTAAGCATTCGAATAAGGTATCAATGGTATGAGCATCATCTCCTAGCTCATTGTTCCGGAATGTGTTTAATAACATTGCCTCCATGGCATTCATATTCCATAAGTAATCATCCATATCAACCTCTATTTGATTGCCTCCATTTCTAACTTATGATGAGGAACTATTATTGTTGTAGTCATTCTTCATTGGTGAATCTGGACACAGTGGGAATTGAATAGGTGGTTGATTCAACCATTCTTTGTATGTTTCCTCTCTGATTATTGCTCTTAATCCAACCTTCTTTCAAGTTGACATTATAGTGGGGTGCACAAGAATATGGTAGGCAGGTCGTTCATCATCACTAGAATCCTAATTTCAAAAAATATTGAATGCCATTAGTACAATATCAATAATATTAATAAGCACATCAATGCAATTGGTTTGTTGAAATTACATTATACCAAAAGATCATTATCATTGTTGATCTAGGATTTCAGTTGGAAGATGCAATTTCCCAATATTTGACAAGGTGAAGAGGTTGTCCATTTTCATCTACCAACTGCTTCTGATATGCTACTCCTGATAAGAGCTTCCAAAATTTTTGAAATGGAGGAATATTTTCTACATCTGAACTCCATTCTGAATCACGATCTTGCAAATTTGAATACATTTTTATTCAAATTGACATGGATTAAAAATAATTAAATTCAATTAGATAATCAAAATATAAATAAAATCTGAACTTATTGGATATGGAAAGGGAGAACTTTATGAAGGACTTTCATCAGCAATATGGAACGAGATGGAATTTGAAGAATTGACCATTTGATATTATTGAGATTTTGTCACTGTGTTTGAGAAAAAACAAAAATAAAGTTTTGGGTGCATATATAATATTTATCTCGAGAACCATATAACCACAATCTAAATTCAATATAGTTTTCAAACCATTTTTCAAAAATAAAGCGACTTTAAGCGAAAAATGTTTACTATGAACTACTGTAATTCATGTGGATGCATCCTAAAGGATAATTTGAGATTAGTATGCCATTTTATGTGAAAATAAAATTTCATATAGTTTTTTAAACCAGACCAATGCACTTATCAGAACAAAGCGCAATGATGTGTTTAAATAATACCAAGCACTTGAGGCATTTAAATAATACCCGCACAAGTTTCCGACATTCTGAAAAAAAAAAAAAAAAAAAAAAAATAAATAAATAAATAAAATAAAATAAAAAATAAAAAATAAATAAAAAAAAAAAAATAAAATAAACATAAAATAAAATAAATAAATAAAAATATGTTAGGCATATCGACAACTCTCGTTACAAAAACATACCAATGTGTTTAAAAAAAAAACATTAGTACGTCCTTGTTTCTGGATTTAAAAAAATAAAATGAATTCAACCAACTCGGTGCTCTTATAATGTATATTATGAACTACTGTAATACATAACTTTTAAACCCTATCGGTGTACTTATCATAAAAAATCACACATATGCGTTTAAGAAATACCAGCACGATGGCGTTCAAATAATACATGCATTGCTTTCCAACATTTCGAAAAAAAATGTTATCATATCGGTGCTCTTGTACAAAAAAATCGATGCGTTAAAAAAAACAACACTGCTATGCACCTATTTCTGGATTTTAGAAAATAAAAACGAATTTAGCCAACTCAGTGCTCTTATAAAAATTAGAGAATCGATGTTTTTAAATAGAAACTATACCATTGTGTTAAAAAATTAATCGCACCGTTTTGAGATTTGAAAAATAAATAAATAAAAGTGTATCATGTTGGTATGTTGAAAAAAATTGGCACCCTAGCAATGTCAGTGCGATTTTCCTATAAACGCACTAATGCACTTAACTATCGAACACATCGATGTGTGGAGAAATTGAAAAAAAATAAGCACAATTTATTTACTTGCAGTAAAATTATTCAAAAGATTAGAAGCTGAAATGTATGGTGATATTCAAAACCCTGCATAGTAAAAAATTTAAATTTTATTGTTTATTTTACTAATAAAAAATTTTACAATTTTTGTTAGGGGTTTATTAAAAGAGAAATCATTTTTAAGAGAGACATAATGGGAGAATTGTGGAGAAGCAAAATGTTTTGGAACCACAGGAAGATCATAATTTGAAAAGTATGGTGATTCACTCAAAACCCTAGATAACAAAAAATTTAAATTTTACTATTAAATTTTTTTTATAATTTCTTTTAGATTTATTCACAATTCAGAAAAAAAATAAAATAAAAACCCTGTATAATAAAAAAATTTATATATTTTACTATTAAAAAATTGTATATTTAATGGGTTTGTGTACTTACTATATATAGGGTATTTGACATGTAAAATAGGGAAATCACTTATTGAATTAGATTCAAACCCTGCCAGCCCTCTATGTTTTTTTTTTAATGGTTATATATTCTACGGTGCTCCATTTGTAATATAATGCATCAGTGCACCATGTGTAATACCACACCAATATCTTATAACGTTCTCAATTATGTCTAGTCTATTCATTGTTGCTCTCCGTGTAATATAATACACCGGCACACTTCTTCCAAATAACATCGTTAAATCATTGCAATGCATTTAGCCTTACAAATCACACCATTATAATTTAAAATTATTTAAAAAAAAAAAATTTCCATAATGGCGTTGAACAATTAAATGCCATATGTGTTTAATGGGATAAACGCACTAGTGTGTTTATCTGAAAATTATTTGATTTATTTGTAAAATATATTTAATGGCTTATATATTGAATGATACATATTGTATATTGATTAAAAATGTCTCAGAAAGTGTCAAGTAACAAAAATATTGATCTGACACAATGATAGCACATCAAAAAAAGTAGATAAGGCAAGTTCTTCTTAAACTATTTACAAAATGAATATGTTTGAATTGTATATAAGTTTAACTAACATGTATTGGTTGGTGTGTTTCATGTAGAGCCACAAAATAAAGAAGGTTGATAAGATTATTTTTAATCTATATGCAAAAGAGTGTAAAATCCTAATAAAAAAATTGTAAAAGGATGAATCAACTGAATGAAAAATACTATTCAATATGAGTTATTTTTTTGAATTTTAATTAATAATATACTTAAGAATATTAGATAACATGTTTTAAACAATCTATTAATTCATATATGTTTAATGCTCTACATGGAAAAACAATGAAGGAACAAATCAATGTCGTTCTAAGAAAAGAAAAAAAATAGAACATGTAAATAACGATGAATTGGTCCTTAGCTCATCGGGAGTGGTGCTGGAAGTTAATGAAAGGTGATTTTTTTTTACAAAACTATGAGGGATCTAGTGGAATGAACATATAGACGTACTTTCCACTTACAATACAAAAATCAATCCAATGATTCTAAGAACCAAATTATATCTAAACTATAGGAAGTGTTTCCATATTAATGGTCAATGAGACATGTCAGACTTGCAATAGCAAAAACATACAACAACAAAAAAAAATCATTCAAAAGGTAATATTCCTAATTAAAATGATTTTCTAGAATTATATGTATATATTACTACAAACTATTCATTTATTAATATTGATTTTGTTATATTTAGTTTTCATATATATATATATATGTTTATTATTTTTTCATGAAGATTATGAAAATCTCAAATGATCAACAAGTTGATATGTGAAACAAACTAGTAAGAATGTCCAAAAAAGTGTACAAGGAGAACATCAAAGAAATGGACATAATTGCATCAAATGAGGAGTCATCTCAACAACAACTTGCTTCAAATGTATGTAATCATGATGGATTGTACATATAAAAAAATAATTTATCATTAAATATTAATTTTCAATTATTTTCTTCAGAAAATAAAACTAAATGGAACGCATTTAGCACATAAAACATGATGACAAGGAAGAAAAGGGTTGATTTCAAAGTTTGTGGGTAATTGTTAATATTTCCTTATAATAACTCAAGGTTTCATTTTTATATATTTAAGTTGTTTTACAGCAACCATTCGTGAATGTCTTCAAGTATGTGTTAACATACAAAGAAAAGCCATCAGAAGAACTGATTGACATTGGGTTAAAGAGGGGTTGTGGGTATATGTTGGCATATAAAAAATTAATTATGGAAATTGTAAGTATCTACGTTGTTTTATTTCTCCGAGTTTATAATTAATAGAAAGAAAAAAAATCATTTTTATTAAATCTATGATTTATAATGGGTTTAAAACATGCAGGAAACAAAGTATGGAATTACGCCAACAAAAAACTTGTTGCAATAAGGCATGAGACTTGGTTTTAAAACCATGTGCACGATTTATGAGTCACTTTTTGCTATGGTACATTGATATTCAATTTATATTGATGTATATTATTTATTGCAATTTTCATTATTCTCACCAATTTAGATACACTCATTACACTTTATTTGCATCTTTGCGGATGCAACTTGAAGACGAAGAAAACAATCGATGCAATCAACAAGACATTTATCCAAATAACTCAAGTCATGGAAGTAGCTCGAGCACTGACAACATTTCCAAAGAATAATGATGATCTATTTGGATATCAATGCGACTTCTTGTATTTTTAAAATAATTGTCTATGAAAATCAAACATTTTATTTAATGTAATGGACATAGTGTCTTAGTTGAAAGACAAAGGGTTACCAATAAAAATCTCATTTTGAATGACAAAGAGTCTCTGATTGATATATAGTAAAGTACATTTTAATTTATTCTGTTGTGTTATCTAATTTCGTTGTGAAATGTTACATCACTGATTAAATATTATAATGAAGAGATGCAAAATCTAATAATATAAAAAATTAATCCAAACATTATATACAAACGCATTAATTAAATTTTAATTTATATGAATATTATTATAAGATATATGTCGATTTTTCAATGAGTCGCAGATTTAAAAAATTACAATAATTGCACTGTCACAAGTCGATGTTTCCAAAAAAGAGAAAATTTCATATAAAAAATTGGTGCGTCCATAACATAAAAACATACCAGTGCGTTATGTTATATAAAAGCACCATGATGGCATCATTTTGCATGATAGGTACATTTTCAAAAAACAACAGGACCGGGGCATTTATCTCTTCAAACACCAGTTTTGTTTGCAATTAATGCATTGGTGCATTGTAATTCTTAACGTACCAGTGCTTTCATATAACACACACCCCGGTCCTAAAAAGTATTATTTCTAGCACTGGTGCATTATTAAAATTAACTGCACCAGTCATTTTATATAAAAAACTCATTGACGCATTCATGTAAATGGTACACATCAATGCTCTCAGTTCAAATAAAATCATTGGGACTGCAATTATTTTTGTGTACCCCAGTGTCGTTCCTTACACGATCACCCCAGGGGTTTTTTAACCTATTAGAACATGTGCATTATGAAACGTAACAACACCGGTCTTTTTACATCACTAACGCATCGAGTGTTTATACAAACTATAGGCATCGACCCTGCAAGTTTAAATAAAAGTAACAACACAACAATTATTTTATGTGTGTTTCGATGCCGTTCCTTACACGAACGCCCCAAGGATTTTTTTACCTATTAGCACTGGCATGGTATATATTAGGCACTGGTGTACTTTGGACTCAATGCCTCGGTGCTTTCAGTTATGTATGCATCTCGATGCATTTATATATGTAGTGCATCATTGCTACTTGTTCCATGAAGCGCACCGAATATATATATATATAATAATAATAAAATCCACTAACACCTCCGCTCGCCCAGATTTTTTCAGTTGTGATGAAGTTTTGTTAAAATATCCACTAAAATATTTGTTATTGCAAACAAATGTTTTAGCTGATGTTTTTTTTACATTGTTTTCCAATTTGATAACACTAAAAAACTTTGTTAAAACCTCTGCTAGATGGTATTTTCCTTGTAGTGAATGGAATATCTAAAGCCTTGTAATAGCTTGGGTCGTCTGGAGCTTGTGGGCTGAGATAGCAAACTTTGGAGCTCTATAATAGCTTGGGAAGAGGCCATCCTGAAGCAGTATCAAAGGAAGACAAGATTGCAGACTTGTGGTTACTACATTGTTGTTAAAACACATTTTAGACTCCCTAGGAGGGGGTGAATCATTGTGTGTACACTTGGCGTGAGGTACAATACCTCTAGAATCCCTATGTTGACAAAATAATTAGCAGTCATTTGGTGGGATTGAGGAAGAAGATCCTTTGGAGTCCTTGTTTCAGTTTCTAGCTGGTATTCAAGTTCCCAAGAAAGCATCCCCCTCAGACTCTGGAATGTAGGTCTGGGGTGACAGCTACAAGTAAGTGTGGATGCAACTATCTATGGTTGGGTGGAGAGTCTTTGTCCCAAACTCAATTGCCCTACAAGTTCAATATAAGTATCTATGAATGTTTGTTTACCTGTCGAATCATGATGCATTGTTGTTGGGAATGGTTCTGGATGTTGTGATTGTATTTGAACTGTATATGCTTAAGCATGTGGTTAAATCTTTATTCATATATGTCATTGATAGATGTGTTGAATGTGTCTATGTGTGTTATCTCTTGAATGAATTACATTGATGAATAGACCCAGCAATGCACTGACTGGAAATAAATGTTGTGTGATTAACTTGTTAGTGCTAAACACAAAACCTCTTATGCATAAATGAGTAAATAAACCACATGATAATAAGGACCATGATATGCTGATGAGTTGAACATTACTTTCAATAAATGTTTAATTGTGAAGTAAATATTTCATAACTATTTGATAGATAAATAGTAGGCCACGTTACAAGTTGTAGCAAAGTCATAAGATCTTGAGCTGAAATTTGAAAATAGTGGGCTCAGAGACCCTTTTTACTACTAATATGAAATCACTACATAGAAGATCATTTCTTATCAGGGTCTACATTTGCTTGTATCAACTTATTGGCTTGATATACAGGTTGTTGTGTTGCATGGAAAGCATTGCACTTATGTTGAGGGTCATTTCCCTCAGGCTCTTTGAGCCCATAAACCTAACTTAAATGCCCCCCAACCATGTATCAACGATGCTTGGATATCTTCTGTTAGCACCCTTGTGTTGCTAATCAGGCACTTGAAGGCTCTACGTAGTGCCATGGAGCTACTTACAAGCTTGACATAGATTCTAGCGATGTTCAAATGTAACACGAGAGGTGGGAACCTCGTAGGAGTGCACACCAATACCATGGTAGGTAAGGGCCATAGGGGCACCTACACCTCCATGACTGGAATCCCCTGTCTAAGAATGGGGAACAAAAGCGAGCCAGGAACATTTTTGGAGAATCTATCACCCAAGCTCGGGAGGGGTAGCACCATGATGCGCCTTAATAAACCATTGGCATTGACATGAAACCCCATCATTGATCTAGAGTTCGGCTGGACCTCTAAGACAAAGCCATAGTCGAAAAGACTTGCTTGAGGAAGCTTGTGCAATAGAAAAGCTCATTGTTTAGGTGATTGCAAAGATCCCCATCTGGTACCTCACAGAGGGTAGGGTTGATATCCCTTTGTTGAGCCATGGCAGAGATTTGGTGCTAGTTCAATGAGGTGCAGAGAGGAACACCATAACCATGGAAACTTTTAGGTGCTAAAAATCGTGGATGGGTTATTTTTCCATGCTTTTTCCAAAAAACAGTTTCACCAATTCCCATTTTTCATAAAACGATTTGCCTAAATTTTATAAGAAAAAAATATTTTACTTTCAAAATTGCCAAAATTTTATAAAGACTATATAAAATCATTAAAGTTTGAATATTTTTACTAAAATATCACTAAGCATTTTATAGTTTGCATATTATGGATTAGTAGGATTCGCCAAGGTTTCTAATATTTAAGATAAATTTCGATCCTTAAAATTTTCCCTAACCATAACTTATCATATTTTCCAGCTAAATTCCATCCTACCTTCAGAGGGTAACCCTAGACGTGGAGGTTCCCCATTGGCGTGGCCATATTTACCCCTAACGTGATTAGTCAGGAAATTTTTTGCGTGGCTTGGAAGGGATACCTCGCACAGTGGTCAAGGGAGGAAAAGGGAACCAGCCAGGATGAGTTGGCAACCATGTCAACTCGGAAATCTCGTGGTTGGTCAACAATGGACCCCACTTGACAAGTCATCCCATTAAGAACCAACCCAGAGCAGTCGTCAAGGGGCGCATACAGAAGGGAGCGAGAAACAAAGCAGGATGATGTGGAAATGCTACCACCTGTCCTAATCAAGAGCAAGCATCGTGCAGGGGTATGACCACCAAATCACGTGTGCCTAAAAGTAATGTTATTAGCTAGGGAGTTATCCATAGGGAGCATCTATATTGGGTGTGGTGGATCCCACCCAACGAAGTCACCCCTACAAAATGGATATGACGCACAATTCTTTAGCACCAATTTGTATGGAGCGGGATGATGCTAGGTGGTGATGTCATCCTGGCAGACTTACCATGATGGATGCATCCTAGAGGATTGCAAACGGGGGACAAAATGGAAGCGTCGGGCTATGTGGTGGCATTGTGACGAGTCTTAACACAATAGTCTTGTCAGGCTTGGAGGCCATGGGAGGTGGTTTCCCAAACCTTCGATCACGTAGATCAATGAAAAAGAATTAACTTGGGACCTCTCCTCCAAATACAAATTTTAATGAAGCGGTGTTGAGTTTTTGAACCTGATTGTTTTTATAAATAACTTTAGCGAATAAATTGCTTGCAGAATCAAAGATTCAGGGAACCTTTCTCTCTAAGTCCTTTCTGATGGGACACATGGCAGTATGTTAGTGGCTCTTGGAGATGACATAGATGATGACATTAGTGATGACATGGTCTAACCAAGGGTGGACATGTGGCATGCAGTTTCAACATTTATGGTCACCCAAAGGGCCTATTTTTCAGTGGCATGTGTCCTAGGTGACGCCATCCTAGCACTCGCAGCTCAGAAACCTTAATAGATGTGCAGAGAGTTGGACATGGTGGTTGAGGAGAGTTGGCACTACTTTTTTATGGGAAAGGCGACCATACTACCCCACTATCCACGAAGCCTGACAAGGTTTGCATTGGTGAGGGAGGGCCCATTACCAAGTTAGTCTGATGTTGTGAGCCAAATATATATAGTAGTGTTGCAAGTGAGGGTGTTGGGTTATTAGGGTCGAGGCGAAGCGAGATATTAGAAGCGTTAGTTAGTTGTCATGCTTGACACCAATGATGAGACAACAGAGGGGCTCTCTGTCTAGGTAAGCTTGGAGCAGAAAAGTCGGCAGGTAACCGAACACATAGTTTTGGAACCATCGGGAGAGGATGAGAGGGGTGATTTCATACCCCTATGCCAGTGGTGTCTCCCAACCAAACAAGCACGTGTGACATCATCAAAATTTTCATTTCACCTCTACTTAAGCTCATGGACTATGCCTACTCAACACTTAACCAATTTTACTTCTAAATGTTATCATGCAGTAGAAATTACTTCAATTATCTTCTTTATGCACTGGAAATAAAAAGTGTAAATAGTGTACACACATGTAAAAGGGAGGGGAAACTCCCAAATATAAGTTTACCCAATATATATAAAATCTAAAAATATCAATTTACAAAAATTTACAATTTTCACCAAGTTGTGCAGTGTCTGAATGGCCTGCACAAGTCTTGCCAAAGTCGTGCACCTCCACCATGCACTACGCAAATTACCACCGTGTTGCCCACAACATCCTATCATGTCATTTTCATGCAACCTTATGTCTGCACTTGTCTTATGCCACCCGCAGCCTACTGGTTAGTTACAGTGGCCCATGACCCTTAATCCACTCGTTGAACCACCCGATGCTAACACGACACAGTTCGCCCGTTTACCTAAGCTGCAACACTATTGTGTAGTGTCTGAATGTGTCCACTGTAACGACCTACACAGTCGTGTAGTTGTCCGACTCGCCCGCACTACCTGTTCATATTTTCACGTGTTATGCCCTACACTGTCATGTAGTGGCCCACCTGCCACTCCTGCGGAAACCCCGAGTTCTGTCCACCCACAAAGCTTCCCACAGTGTTGTGTTCACTTCTGAACTTTCACCCTACCCATCCGCCTGTAGTTTCTCCTTCCTTCGTAGTTTCTTCACACTAACAACTTGTGTTTTTTTATGGTTGGATGATCCTCAACCACTCCACACGGCTCTATATTTATATGACATCTGTGTGATGTGTTTTCTCCATGAACTGTCGTCTCCCTTGGTTTCACTACGGGTCAACCCGCCCATGTGCACTCTATCGACTTGTGCCTACGCCCACACACGTGACCCTTCGTTTATTTCCACAACCAAGTTGACCTACCCCCGACACATTCATCCGCCTAACCGACTTGACAAAATCATTAACTTACCCGTTAGTTCACCTGTCGCTCATTTGGCCAGCTCGTCTACCCACAACCGTGTTGTCTGACTCACCCGCTCGGTTGACTTTCCCGACTCATTTACTCACCCGGGCATTCGTCCACTTGCACGCCCGACTCGTGTCACACACTCGTCAGCCCGGTCAACCTGCTCGACTCATTCACTCACCAAAGTGCTCATCCACCCACGCGCCTAACTCGTGTCACACACTTGCCTGCTATTTGGTTGACTTGCCCAACGCGTCACACCCGTGTCACTCGTGCACGCCCACCCAATACCTTTAACCGAACACACCCAACCGACGCACCTTTAACTCGGCGCTTTTAACAAAAGTATCCTCAAGTTTCCTTTAATTGAATGCCTCCACCTCAGTCACCTTTAACTGAACATGGGCTCCCGTCACACATCTTTGGCGCGCATGCATGCCTCTAATCGAAGTCATCAGTTTTTCGACTCCATTGGGCACTCGCCAACTCAAGGCCCTAACATCCTCCTCCACTTTAAAATAGTTGTTGCCCTCGACAACACCATCTAATCAACTCCATCACTAAGACAAATATCTCCATATGTCAATACCCAGATATCTCTTCCCATGACCTTCTCCATGCCCAAATCTTGTTGTAACTCTACAAGAACATCATGTGCTAGATCGCCCTATGATGGTTATTAGTTGGGTATCTAATCCAACTATAGCATCTCCTCTGCAAGAACGCATGCATCTCACATCATCATGACTATTATTGCATCCTGCTAATTGCATCTATCTCACCCCAATCTCTGCTCATTATGTCAAAAGGTCTCACTGCCATGAACATAAGACAATGAGCCTCATCCCCATGCTAAGTCTAGAAAGAGGGAGGGGATGAGAAGGTTTAAGGCCTTCCATCCTCCTTATCCAACATCTCAATCCATGTGTTGGGGTCGTCTTCTTCCATCCTTGTTATCCAACATCTCAATCCATGTGTTGGAGTCGTCTTCTTCCAACCTTTGCATATATGCTTCTTGACTCTCCTCTTGACAAGTCTTCGACTTCACATCCCTGTTATCCTCCACTGCCTCTAGCCTGCTTGTCAATTCAAGAACACTATCAGAGAATTCTCTCATAATATTTTCCTGCTTTATGAGTTTTTCCTCTGCACGGTTCAGCCTCTCATAAACTTCTTCGTCTCACTTGATTTCTTCCACAACCATTGTTGTTAACTTATATCTGCCTATCATGGCAGCCACAATAGGTATCCCCAATGATTCATCCTCCAGTGCATCATAAATATATAGCTTCTTCATATGTGGCACCATCATAGCTTCATACTGCTTCATAAATTCTATCACCAAAACTACTTCATAGTCATCCATTCGTACCACTATGAAGTCGACTTTCCCAAGCCACTCACCAATGTGTACCTCCACATTTTCTGCAATACCAATAACTTGGTGTGGTGGAGAATTCACTGCCTTGAGAAGAGCTTATGTTGGCACAAATTTCAACCCAACTTTCCTTGCAACCTCCTCTCTAATGAAGTTATTGGTTTCATTGTTGTCCACCATGGTAAGAAACATGCCATGCACAACCTTCATGTCCACATACTCCAACTTGTTCTTCTCAGGACCATGCCTTGGGACAACCTCCATTGTTATTGCAGCACCCAATATCTACATCATCCCAACCGTTGGTTCTTCCTTCTTCTTTCCATTAAATTATGCCAAATTTTCCATTGTCAGTATTAAAAGATAATTCTTCACTATGTGTTCTTCCTCGCACAACCAAAATTTCAGAGGTTTCTTTGCCTTCAATTTGCCACCCATGCTCGCATGATCCTCCTTTGTAGCCTTCTCTTTTGGTGTTTCGAACTTAGTTTTCTACTCTTCAGTCTCTTCATCATAATGGTCCACCAACCTATCAACTGCAGCAAATGCCTCCTCAAGTTTTTTGATATTTTACCTCTTCGCCTCATTGTGTGCCCAAGGTTTCAATCCAATAATGAAGTCAAAAACCTTGTCTTTCTCCGCCATATCAGGTAGTTCCAAGACCACACTCAAAAATTCTTATTAATATGCCTGCAGACTCCTCAGTTTCCTAATGTACTTGATCTTTATCTTTGCATCCCAAGTCTCATTTTGTGGGCTAAAGTGAGTTTGCAGTGCTTCCTTCATTCCCTCCCAAGTAGATATGTCCTTAGCATCACCATGATAAATTTGGTCTTCTTTCCTTCTCCACCACATCTTGACATCCTTTGTAAGGAATTGAGAAAGTACCTTCACCTTGGCCTCTTCATTAGGAAGTCCCAAGCGTTCTAATTATTACTCCATATCCCATAAAAACTTCACAAATGTCTTTGCTCTCCTCACCCCATCATAAGAATTTGGTTCCTTAATTTTGATGTGGGCAATCCCTCCAACCGGTCCCTTCCCAACTGCCTTCTTCAAGATAGCAATCTCATTGAGAGCTTCATCAAGACTCTTCTGCAGCTTGATGATCTCCTCTAATCCTTGATCCTTCACAGCGTCAAATTTCCTTGACCTCATTCATATTTTTCCCATACCGTTATTAAAGATACTCATATCGTGCCTTGAGGTTGTCATGGGCCTTTTCCTGCTTCGTGAACATATCTCTAAGTTCAACACTTTCAGCTTTCAATGCATTCATCTCTGTAGTTATCTCATCCATATGATTCAACATCTTGTTCATGAAAACTGCCTCAAGAATCATGCTAGATTCACCTTTCACGTGTGGTTTTTCTACATTGTCTGCCATCAGCTTGTCTCTTGAACATGTCATCACCATACACTTCAATATTCAGCTTGACCCTGACCTATTGTCTTGCCCCTACCAGATCCTAATGTCGCACTGCACCCAACTACAATGTGCAGCTTCAATACCAACTGCAACCGCTGCCGCTGTATTCCTACTTCACTTGTCAATGCCCCTTTGAACTCCAAAATGGACTCTGATACCCACTGTCATGCCCCTATGCCAATGGTGTCTTCCAACCACATATAGGCGAGTGTGGCACCCCTGAACTTTTTCTTTTCACCACTACTTAAGCTCACAGACTATGCCTACTCAACACTTAACCAATTTTACTTCTAAGTAGTATCATGCAGCAGAAATTATTTCAATTATGTTCTTTATGCAACAGAAATCACAAGTGTATAAACAATGTACACAAATATAAAAGGGAGGGGCAACTCACGAATATGAGTCTACCCAATATATATAAAATATGAAAATATCAAATTAAAACCTTTACAATTTTCACCAAGTCGTGCTGCCTCTAAACGGTCTGCACACTTCCTACCAAAGTCGTGTCTCCACTATGCACTGCCCAAATTACCACCGTGTTGCCCACAGTGGCTTGTCATGTCATCGTCGTGCAGCCCTCGGATTGTACTTGCCTTATGCCACCCGCAACCCACTAATTAGTTACAATAGCCCATGACCCTTACTCCACTCATCGGCCCACCCAACGCTAACACGACACAGTCTGCTTGTTTACTCAACATTGCTGTGTAGCATCTGAAAGTGTCCATCGTAACGACCTGTATAGTCGTGCAACTACCTGACTTGCTCGCGCTACTTGTTTAGTTGTTCGGGTGTGTTTTGCCCTGCATTGTCGTGTCGCAGCCTTCTTGCAACTCCTGTAGAAACCTCGAGTTCTGTCTACCCGCAAATCTTCCCAAGGTCTCGCGTTCATTACCAAACTGCACCCTGCCCGTCTGCTTGTAGCTTCTCCTTCCTTCGCACTTCGTTCACTCTCTGAACTTGTGTTGTTCGATGGTTCGATGATCCTCAACCACTCCACACAACTTTAGATTTATATGCCATATGTGAGATGTGTTTTCTCCACGAACCGTTCATCCCTTTGGTTGCACTACGGGTCGACCTACCCATGTGCACCCGGCTGAACTGTGCCTACACCCAGACACACGAACCTTTGTTTATTTCCATAATCGAGCTGACTTGCCGCTAACATGTCCATCCGTCAAGCCTACTCAACCAACTCGTTCACTTGTCGGTTCGGTCGTCGCTCATTCGACTAGCTCGTCTGCCCACAACCGCATTGCCTAACTTGCCTGCCCCATCGACCTGCTCGACTCATTCACTCACCTGGGTGGTCGTCCACCTTGGTGCTTGACTCATGTCACACACTCGCCCACTACCCGGTTGACTCGCCCAACCCATCCCTTCACACCCGTGTTTCCCATGCGCACCTGTCGTGTTGGGTGGGTGCTTGCCCGATGCTTTTAACCGAACACACCCAACCGATACACCTTTAACCACACACTTTTAACCAAAGTCTCCTTAAGTCGTCTTTAACTGAATGACTACCCCTGATTTGCCTTTAACCAAACATGGGCACCCGTCACACATCTTGGGCACGCCCATACGCCTTTAACTGAAGTTGTCAGTTTTTTGGCTCCTTTGGGTGCTCGCCAACTCGAGGCCCTAAACGATGATGTGTCTAATGTGACCCACATAGAAGGCATCAACTAATATAAAGAGAGGAAGCCCATTAGGTAATTTCATATATATATATATATATATATATATGAAATTGATAAGGTAATTAAACAAAAAAAAATATGAATTTACTCCATTCCTCTAAAAGTAATTGAGTGTCAAGTATGTTACAAATACCAAAAATTTGCTATTGCATATTACTTTCGAATAAGTAAAAATATCTAAAAAAAAAATACGATTTATATTAATTATATAAAATTTTAATTAGATAAAAAAATTATAAACACTTTTTTAGAAATGTTTAAAAAATAAAAATGGGTTATTTTAGCAACTGATTTTTAGTGTCTATTTTGAAAACAAGGTTTCTAGAATATTAAATTTAATTATTAATAATTAATAAGTAGATGATTGGAATTTTAATTTTGAGAAAATCTACAATATTTATAGCAAAGTCTACTTACAAATTAAAATCTTTATAATAAAGTTAAATCTTCACGGTTAAAAATTATATAATATAACTCATATATTAATTTTTTAATAATAATAATAAAATAAAATTTATTAATTTAATTATTTTTTTATGATTTTTAAAATTTTTATAAGAGAAAATGTCTATAAAATAAATTTATTGATGTTCATCAATGTTTACCAAGGGAATCAAATAAATGTTTAAGTTTTCTATAAATATTGATTTACACTTAAAAAAAAAGTTGAAATGAAGTAGGTTGGATAAAACCAAAGCCAACTCGTGCCTCGTCATAAACAGCGTTTGATTAATAGTCAAGAGCATAGATTTAAAAAACATTTTTTCATGGCTGAGAAGAGTAGGTACACATATCTCAATAATTCCCGGACTTAAAAATCATTCTACCATCACTCAGAATATTACACTCTGCTGCAACAAGAGAGCATGATGCCATTGTGAAAAAATGATGCTGTGACAAGATAGGATGTTACCGTCTCATAATAAAAATATTTCCAAAAGGTATTGACCGATTTTCACCGACCGGATTTCAAATAAAATTTATTTAAATGAAAAAGAAACAAACAGTTTTATGAAAAAAATAATGGAAATTTTGATATGATTTTGATAAAAATTTATAAAATTTTTGGAAAACTTTGATTACAGTAGTTACAGTTGTCAAGTTTTATAATTTTGGGTGCTCAAACTATTTTTATTGCACTTAATCCATTTCTACTATAAAAAACAATTCAAACATTTTATTGGTAAAATATTTTTGACCAAAAGAAAAAACCTTATTATTTTTGAAAAAAAAAAAAATTATTACTATTCAAAATAACTTTCCAGGCAAAATTGTAACCTTGATAAACAACACTGACGCTGAAAATCAATTCAAACACTCCATTGGTCAATATGATCCAAATTACTACTGAAAATAACATTCCTGGCTACAATCATTGGTCAATATGATCCAAATTACTACTGAAAATAACATTCCTGGCTACAATCAATAACATTCCTGGCAAAATTGTAGCCTACCTTTTCTTCAACTGTTCGCGTAAGGCGTACCCGGGCACCATCTAACCTCTGCAGAATTTCATAATTGTAGCTTGCCTTTTCCTTCAACTGTCCGCGTAAGACGTACTCTGGCACCATGTAACCTCTGCAGAATTTCATATGTAATCAAATCCCCGCCTCAAAATTGCAGGATCCATATTCAGATATATGAGTTGTAATTGCTTCATTTGCTCTAATTTTTTAAAACAATTAGTCGGGAACAGTAGGAGAAGATTCTTACCAAGTTCCTGCAACTCTAGTGCTAACGTGGCTTTGATCTTCTGCAAAGAATCTAGCTAATCCAAAGTCTGCTATTTTGGGTCTGTGTTTATAATCTAGTAGAATATTGCTTGCTTTAATATCTCGGTGGCCAACCCAAATATGAGATTCCCCGTGAAGATAGGCCACACCACCTGAAGTTCCAACTATGATTTCATACCTCTCTTTCCATTTAAGTAAATGGCGTTTTGTTGCATCTGCAATGCATCACAGACTGTAAATATATTATCTGCAAGCTACATATACATAAATAGAGCAATCTTATTGGGATATGAGAAATGATATCTGTAAATAGAATTTTGTTTTATGTTTTCTGGAGGTACAATGTGGATCCTTAATATAATTGTCGGAGGAGGAAGCATACCAAAAACATGTAATCGCTTTTATTTAATGAAAATATCATGTTTTTTCTTCAACAAAAAAATTAAAAAATAAAACAATCAATGATCCATCCAGCGATTAAGAACAAGTGCATACCGAATATAATCTTGTCAAGACTACTGTTCTGGAGGTATTCGTGAAGTAGTAACGTTCTGGAACATTGAACAGAGCAATCAAGCAATTTCACTAGATTCCTGTGCTGAACACGACTGATAGATTTGCTTCATTCAAAAATTCAGCATCGGCTTGCCTTGGACCCATATACAGCAGTTTCGCTGCAACCTCTCTGCCATTAGGGAGAACCCCCTGCAGATCCACTCACATAGAAATCATTTTTATTCTCCATTTTTACATGGAGCTGCTGCTTTAAAATATCTAATTCTATATGAAATAATTGAAACAAATATTGAACTCTCACTTTAAAGATGGATCCAAACCCTCCATTGCCAAGTTTGGTCTCTGCTTCAAAATTGGAGGTACTCTGTCTCAGCATGTCGTACTTGAAAATGAGTTCTGGATTCGCTACAGTCGGCGTGAGGATAGAATCTTCCTCCTCACCTGCGAAAATAATTACAAGGTGTCTAATTATATTGCGCAAAGGTAATGAGACGCATCAAAGATCCTTAACACTGAAAGATTTACCTGCAAGTTCAGGGCCTCCAGTTCGAGAAATGCATTCCCAACATTTCAGGGGAGAGCAAATATTCCGTTTCCAAATGCCTATGACTGCAAGTAATACAATCATAGTGGCTACTACGCCCCAGACTAATACCCGACACGCTAAATCTTTTACCCTCTGAAAATTTACACAAAAAGTGTCAGTAACCCAAGAAGCTCTGTTTTAGTTCACTAGAAATAAATGAAACCCTACAAAACCCAAATAAAAGAAATCCTAGAAAACCCCTATATTACTCATGCGGATAAAAAAAGATACCTTAGGACAGAGGCTTTCTTGCGGTGCCGGCTATAGAACAGAGACATTGAAAAATTTATAAACCTGGTAACGCAGGCAGCAGGTCTTAATATCTGAATCGTGCCCCAACAGCTCCAGTTTGGCATGAGAATAAATATTCCCAGGTGAAAATTACGCACGATCCACAGCCGGTTTAGGCAGATCTGCCCAACGCTCCGACTAAGCCTTAGGTATTATCCATTAAATCAGAAGGGGCATCTACTGCAACTGCAAAGAAGAGTTTGTGGTTTGGTGCAGTTTTAGTGGTAAGGTTGAAGCGCAGGACTTTCACGGCATTTATGTACTTCACAAAAATGGATACGCGTACTCTGACATGGACACGAATTTGGTACCTTTGACTTTTAAATATTTTAAATGGAGTTGTCTATAATGCGATTTTTTGGAGATTCCGGTGACGGAATCCTGCGGAAGAAATGAGGTTAAATCTTGATTTTTAGCAGTTAAAATGGTTTTTTAACTGAATATTTGGATTCAGCGCCCTGGAAAACCCCTGGGAACCATTAATTGTGCAGAAACTAGCTATCAAACTTGAGATTCCAATGAATTGCTGCCAGATTTTGACCGGAAAAATCCACAAAAAAACTTTCAAAAAATCGCGTTATAGAATATTGCATTTTAAAGCAGGTCCTAACTTGGTTGCTTCTAATTTTTTTTAAAGCAGGCAGAAACCTATCCTAACTAGGTTGCGCTTTTTTTTTAATTACGATTTTTTTAAAGGCAAGAGTATATTGTATCTCAAAATGGTTTAACTTTTAATTAATTTTTAAATTTTTAA
This sequence comes from Pinus taeda, assembly GCA_000404065.3. Taxonomy (NCBI): domain Eukaryota; kingdom Viridiplantae; phylum Streptophyta; class Pinopsida; order Pinales; family Pinaceae; genus Pinus; species Pinus taeda. The sequence goes on along the minus strand of APFE031390421.1, from coordinate 106,182 downwards.
AAATTAAATGCTTTTAATTTTTTCAGAAGCAGGCAGAAACTTATTCAAAGCAGGCAGATAAGTAAAACTGAATAACTTCTCTAAAATTATAGAAAGCAGGCAGATAAGTAAAACTGAATAACTTCTCTAAAATTATAGCAGGTACTATTTACTTGTATAAGTTATGTATTAAAGAAGTAGTATATTAACTAGTTTGATAATTTAATTATGAGATGTTACAAAAAGAAACAGAATAGATTGGGATATTGTCCCTCTCTAAAGAAAAGAAATTAATTAACTTATAAGTAATTTCATTCTACTACAATGATTCTAAAAGCAAACATAGCAGAGAACTATTATAGTTAAGAAACAGAGAAGAAACGAATAGACACAATTTCAAGAAAGAACAATAAAATAGTGGAACAGTCGTGACAAATCACCTCAGAAATTAGGGCCGGCTAAATTTTATTCCATTGCAAGACCTACTGAAAGCCTTGTGATAGCGAAACAGCCACTAAAACTTGCATAAAGCCTAGAAGAGCAAGGGCTTGTGTTATCAAAAAATTAATTTAAAGATAACATACAATCTTAGCATTGGAAAGTAATTTATAAAGAAAAACATTGATAATGTCCATGTTACGAAAAACCAACAAAATGTTTCTAGCGTTGTCCAAGCAAGTAAACATTCAGAAAAATACGCCTGAACGAATTTGATAGAAGGGTTTCCAGAATCCCCTCCAACCCAAGAACAATAGAAAATTACATTGAGGTTTTTCGAAAAAGAAAATAAGCATTGCAACTATATACATACTACTCAATAACAAAGTAGCAACTATCAACATTTATAGCTTGCGGAATAGTAGACTTTCAAATAAAAGATTTGTGCCAAAGGTCGCTGACATTTACAATCAATCCAAAAGAGAAAATTAACGAATGTGAAGCTCTACAGCTAAATAGAGTCCAATACTCAAAAAGGGATTGACATGGTTATGCATTCACCTTAAAAACATTACGCCATGAGTTCTCGGCTTCAAGCCGATGAATTTTAAAATCAAAATAACCACAGAGTCTGTAACAACTTAGGGCCATCCTAGTGAAACCCACATACCTGGTAAAATGCCAAGGACTCTATTGTCACGACGATGAACTAAAAAGATCCCGAGGTTCCGTCCAAGAGTTGAACCAACCTGCATTAAAACAAGCATAGAAATTAGACTAGAGCATCTTTGTGTTTTGAAAACAATTTTCAAGGAAAAGAACAGTGAGGGGTTTGACAGAGGTTGTCACCAAAGATGGGTACCTGTTTGAGTGTCGAACCAAGCAAGCCAACCCTCTCCAGAGCAAGATGAGAACCAGCGACCGACTGCGAAAACCAGAAAATGTAGCTCAACCCAATAGCAAACCCTGAGGAGTCTGAAGTCGAACTTGTAACTATGAAAAGAAATCCGCAGGTCAGAGTTCCCTTACCAGAAAGGAGGCTGCCCAGCTAGCCCGCGGACCAGGGAAGCACTCAGCAGAGATACCAAATGACAAATTTTCCCTTACAGACCACACTATGTCCATCAAGATGGAGTTCCGGCCGTTCGATCTGGAGGAGGACCAAAGGCCAGAGATCAGGCACAATTTACTGCGTGAGGACTACAGCTGGAGGTGTCGGGACATTCACCTCAGAAGCAAACTGCAGCCCTAGGGTGTTCAACAGCCCGAGAATCATTAATGCCACCATAAGGTTGAGTTATGGCAGTTTGCATAGTTAATACGAACAAGATATGGAAGGAATGCGAATTGCAGTTAACCAAGTATTGGTACCATAAAGACTCATATATGAATTTAAATAACTCCAATCGTCGGGGTTCGAAACTATGGCATTGGCCTTTAAAACAGATATGTAATTATTGTAAAGTGAAAACCATAGATTAGTTATATATCAATTTGATTCCAACTATATTGATAATTTCGAATTGTTTTATGATATCAGTACTTCATATGGAACATTCATGTAGTAAATATATATATTTTTTTTACTATGGGTTATTCTAATTTTGGGTGTGTGACATGTGGTATCAAAGCACTCAGGTTACCAAAACTGAGGTCTCTAGAAAGACAAGAATTGATAGTATTTGTGTAATGTGCACAACAAAGAGCCAGGAACAAGCATAACTAGTATGAGAAGAATGGGAACCATACCGCACCGGAGTGTGACAGAACCAGGAGCAACAACATTTCAGGAGACCAATCCTGAAGTATGGGTGCAGCTTGGAGAAGAACCACGAAACATTAATCCCACGATCTTAGAAACTGTGCAAGAATTAAAGGCAGAAATGGTCAAACTTCGAGAAGATAATGAGCAACTGATGCAGGAACAAGAAAAGATCATGAAAAGCCTGTCAAATAGATAGAACCAGAGATACACAATTCCTAGTCCTAAACAGGGAAATATGACTGGAGAACAGGAATACCATTCAGAACGAGCAAAAACTGAAGGTGGCGAAGAAAACCAGGAAGGAGAATCCAGAAATGCGTCAGAACACAACAAGCACAAGAGACAAAAAGTAGAACTTCAGGGGGAATTTTGGAAGATTAAACCTCCACTTTTTGATGGCGAATAGGAGGAGGCAACAGAAGCTTGGCTCATTAACATGAACAAGTATTTCCAATTGTACGAATACGACCATAATCTTAAAGCTCGATTGGCAATCTTCAAGTTGCAGGGAAAGGCCACCTTATGGTGGGAGGAGGTAAAGACAGTTCGTGGTGTAAACGAACAAAGCATAACTTGGGATAAGTTTCAAAGATATTTCAAAGAAAAGTATCTAACTGAAATATTTTATTATGAGAAGGCCAAGGAGTTTCACGACCTTCGTTTGGGACAATTATACATAGATGAATTCATAACCAAGTTCACCTCCTTGCTGCAATACGTCCCATACATACGGGAAGAAAAGACTAAGCTACAATGGTATGTCAGCGGCTTGCCACTATTTATGAAGGAACACCTTGAGTTCAATAACCCAAAAACTATGGATGAGGTCATACGCAAGGCTCGGGTATGCTATCAGCAAAATAAGCAGAAAGGGGAAGGAGGAAAGAAATGGAATGACAAGAAAGGGAGTAAATTCTCCTCCAGTCATAAAATAAATAAATTTGTGATCAATAAGATTCCTACAGGACAGATGAATAGAAATCTAAATAGGAATCCACCCAAACTCAAAATCCCTAGTGAAACCAAGACTAATTAACAATAAGTAAGGACTGAAGTGGAGATGGCAGCGAGACCACTAGTACAATGTTGGGGATGTGGAGGGCCTCATTATGTTAAAAACTTCCCACATCGCAGGGGAAATGATCAGGTAGCATAAGTTCAAGAGGCATCAACAATTGGAGAAATGGAAAGAAGCATGCCAAAAATCAATGTTGCTCTTGAGGATCACCAGGCAGAGTACCAATCGACTATGATAGAGTTTGAAGGTAAGATCTTCAACCAAACTGTGTCTATTTTAATTGACCCTGGAGCTACCTTAAGTTACGTTAGCCCAAAAATAATAGAGCAATGCAATCTTCAGACTGTTAAGTTTAAGAATTCCTGGTTAGTATGAGTGGCTACTAGCGCCAAAAGAAGAGTGTTGGCCAAGGTCACTAATTGTCTCCTACAGATAGGAGGATGGCCTATTATGGCAGACTTAAATGTGTTGCCCCTAGGGTCATACAATATCCTCATCTGCATGGACTGGTTGGAGAAACACTGGTCTCTCCTTAACTGTAAAACTAAAACCACTAATTATATGGATGAGGACAGGATAAGGCAGGAAATTCAAGGGATCATAATACCTGTAAAGATGATACCCATGACAACTTCCCAATTGGCCAAATGCATCCGAAAAGGGTGCCATATTTATGCCACTCAAGTAGGGTATTCTGATTCCAAAGAAAAATCTGCCGCCATAGAGGATATACCAATAGTACAGAATTTCCTGGATGTATTTCAAGAGGAAATCTCGGGACTTCCGCCAAAAAGATATAGATTTTACAATTGAATTAGTGCCAAGATCTGCACCTGTATCTCGAGCTCCTTATCGTATGAGCATACCCGAATTAACAGAGCTGAAAATGAAATTGCAAGATCTCCTTGACAAGAAATACATCAGACCCAGTGTATCACCCTCGGGAGCCCCAACACTTTTTGTTAAAGATAAGGATGGAACCATGCGAATGTGTATGGACTACCGTCAATTAAATAAGTTAAACATAAAAAACAAGTATCCCCTACCTCGTATAAATGAATTATTTGACCAAGTAAAGGGGGTAACTGTGTTCTCCAAGATTGATCTTCGATCAGGCTATCATAAAATTAGGATTAAGGAAGAAGATATAGTGAAAACTGCTTTCAAAACTCGTTATGGAAATTACGAGTTTGTGGTGTTACCTTTTGGGCTAACCAATGCATCGACAACTTGCATGTGCCTTATGAACAACATATTCCATCAATATTTAGACAAGTTTGTGTTAATTTTCATTGATGATATTTTAATTTACTCATGGACTGTGGAGGAACACAGCGAACACCTCCGGATTGTTTTACATGTTTTGAGAGAACACCAGTTGTATGCCAAATACAACAAATGTGACCTTTTTAAGGAACAGATCCAATATCTCGGTCATGTCATTACTAAAGAAGGAACAACTGTGGACCTAGAGAAAATAAAGACCATAATGGAGTGGTTAGTACTAAAGGATATGGCTGATATAAGGTCATTTATGGGCCTAGCTGGGTATTACAGGCGATTCATTGAAGGTTTTTCTAGGGTAGCGTACCGTATTACCTTATTGCAAAAGAAAGTTAAGGTCTTTAAATGGAGTATAGAATGCCAAAACAGCTTTCACTGACTTAAACATTTACTCACCAATGCACCTATATTAAGCATCGTTGATCCAAACAAAGATTATATGGTGTGTACTGATGCTAGCAAAGAAGGTTTGGGTGGTGTACTAATGCAAGAAGACAAAGTCATCGCTTACGAATCTAGAAAGATTAAAGAGCATGAGTAGAGGTACTCTACCTATGATTTAGAACTGACCGCAGTTATTCATGCCTTAAAAATGTGGCGGCATTACCTATTGGGTAAGAAATTTCTGCGAATGACTGACCATCATAGCTTAAATAATTATTTTAAACAACCTACTTTGAACGCTAGACAAGCACATTGGGTTGATTTTCTAAGCGGGTTCGATTTTGAAATTAAACATCTAAAAGGCAAAGAAAATCGCGTCGCAGATGCACTAAGTAGAAAAGCTAACTGTTTATATGAAGTGTCATTTAATGAAGCACAAAACACATTTAAGGAGAAAATTAAGGAGGCAACAATGCATGACCCAGAGTATCAAACTTTGTGGCAGCAAACAAAAATTCTGAACAACGAAGAACAACAACTTGGGTATGAAGTAAACCAAGAGGGTTTGTTGATAAGGATTTAATTTTAGATGAGTATCACAAGGTTCCATATGCCGGCCATCCTGGATATCAGAAGTTGATAACAACTCTTAGAAAAGAATATTTTTGACCTGGCATGAAGAAGGAGGTGGCTGAATTTTTGGCCCGCTGTTTGGAATGTCGGCAAGTTAAAACAGAAAACCAGCATCCAGTTGGTTTACTCCACCCATTACCCATTCTGGAATGTAAGTGGGAAGTTATTTCCATCGATTTTATAACAAGCCTACCCAGGTAAAGAAAATAGAACGACTCAATCATGGTGGTCGTGGATAAGCTGAGCAAATCTACCCACTTCATACCGATACAATCTACTTATAAGGTAGTACAGATTGCTAATATATTTATGTAGAATATTTTCAGGTTGCATGGAATACCGAAGGTAATAATTCCAGATCGTGATGTAAAATTTACATCAGCATTCTGGAAAGCCTTGTTCGAAGGGTTGGGTACTCAACTACATTTTAGTATTGCTTACCATCCTCAAACAGATGAGTGGATGGAACGAGTAAACTAGGTGGTGGAGGATATGTTACGGGTTTATGTAATGCAACAACCATCTAAGTGGGAAGAATACTTGCATCTTGTATAATTCTCTTATAACAACAACGATCACACTTCTACACAAATGAGCCCTTTTGAAGTCCTTTATGGGTGTAAATGCAAGACTCCCTCAAACTGGGGTGGTCCAAAAGATAAGTTAATGCTGGGGCCTGATATGTTCGCAGAGATGGAAGAAATGGTTAGAAAAGTGCGATTTAATTTAAAGGTCGCTCAAGACCAACAAAAGAAATTTGATGACCGGAAAAGAAGCTTTTAGGAATTTCAAGTGGGTGATCATGTCTACATGCGTGTTAGAGCCAAGAAAAGTACACTTCAGTGGATGGGTTGCGCAAAATTGGCACCCAGATTCTGTGGTCCTTTCCAAATTTTAGCATGGCTTGGGCCTGTAGCTTATGAACTTGCTTTACCAATCCATATATGAGTGCACAACTTTTTTCACATTTCGGTTTTAAAGAAATTATATGTTTATGACCCAAAACACATAATAAACTGGCAAGAAATATAGGTGAAGGGGAGAAAAATTATAAAAAAAATCTCGTCGACTTATCTTATATATGAGTATGTAATTATGCATAGTAGAAGTACATTATGATTTATCAATAATTAAAATAACTTTCTTTTGACTTGACTATATAGGTAGAATCGGAAGGCGAGTTCCTGGTCGAGCCAATGGGTATACTCGATCAGAGAGAAGTAATGTTGCGAAGACAAGTTATCACCCAATATAAAGTATAGTGGCAACATTTTGGGCCTGAGGAGGCTACCTGGGAGGATGAAAGAACCATGAGGGAGATATTTATTGGGTTATTTCCGAGAGAAAAACATCAAGATGATGTTCAATATTAGGGGGGCGAGATGTGATGTCCCCCATAAGTGTGTAAATATTTATTTTATTGTATTTTTTGGACAAAATGAATATTGGTTAACTTTGATATAAATAGTAATTATGTCTTAATTTTATAAAAGTGAATTTTTGGAATCTTGGCAATAATTAATTGGTTTAATTTAGGTGAGAAAAAGTCATCTAAGGATGACAGTTGATTCTCAAACAGTTAGGCTCGGTAGTTACCCTAGCCCTAACTACTTCTAGAAGGAAGATTTATTCCAGGAATCAAGAGGATGAGGGGCATCTGAGACCTGGAGGAAAAGAGGAAAACCGAGAGATGGACTGTGCTGTAGGGACAATCAATGCTACCTTGGCTATGTCTAGTTAAGATCAAATAGCTGCTACATTCAAGTCTTGAAGAGAATACCCTGTGAAGGATAGCTCGGGGGGAGACCTCAGGCGGAGCAACGCTAGTCTCAAGGTTGGGAGGCAAATAATTAGAAGAATCTAATTCAGTGCATTTGGAAGGGCAAGGGCAGATAAGTAAAATTGAAAAACTTCTCTAAAATTACAGAAGGTACTATTTACTTGTATAAGTTCTGTCTTAAAGAAGTAGTATATTAACTAGTTTGATAATTTAGTTATGAGATGTTACAAAAAGAACCAGAATAGGTTGGGATATTGTCCCTCTCTAAAGAAAAGAAGTTAATTAACCTATAAGTAATTTCATTCTACTACAATGATTCTAAAAGCAAACATAGTAGAGAACTATTATATTTAAGAAACAAAGGAGAAATGAATAGACCACAATTTCAAGAAAGAACAACAAAATAGTGGAACAGTCGTGACAAATCACCTCAGAAATTAGGGCCTGCTATATTTTATTCTAGTGCAAGACCTACTGAAAGCCTTGTGATAGCAAAACAACCACTAAATCTTGCATAAAACCCAGAAGAGCAAGGGCTTGTGATATCAAAGAAATAATTTAAAGATAATAGACAATCTTAGCACTGGAAAGTAATTTATAAAGAAAAACATTGATAATTTCAATGTTACGAAAAACCAACAGAAGATTTCTAGCGTTGTCCAACAAGGTAAACATTCATAAAAATACGCCCGAACAAATTTGACAGAAGTGTTTCCAGAATCCCCTCCAACCCAAGAACAATATAAAATTACATTGCGGTTTTTTGAAAAATAAAATAAGCATCACAACTATATACATACTACGCAATAGCAGAGTAGCAACTATCAACATTTATAGCTTGCAAAATAGTAGACTTTCAAATACTGACATTTACAATCAGTCCAGATGCTGAGGAATTTGTTGTCACGATGGTGAACTAAAAAGATCCCGAGGTTCCGTCCAAGAGCTAACCAACCTGCATTAAAACAAGCACAGAAATTAGACTAGAGCATCTTTGCGTTTCAAAAACAATTTTCAAGGAAAAGAACAGTGCGCGGTTTGATAGAGATTGTCACTAAAGATGGGTACCTATTTGAGTGTCGAACTAGGCAAGCCAACCCTCTCCAGAGCAAGATGCGAACCGCCAACCGACTACAGCAACTAGAAAACGTAGTTCAGCCCAATAACAAACCCTGAAGAGTCTGAAGTCGAACTTGTAATCGTGAAAAGAAATCTACAGGTCAAAGTTCCCTTATCAGAAAGGAGGTTGCCCATCTAGCCCGCGGACTAGGCGAGCACTCAATAGAGATACCAAATGAAAAATTTGACCTTACAAGCCACACTATGTCCATCAAGACGGAGTTTCGGCTGTTCGATCTGGAGGAGAACCAAAGGTCGTAGATCAGGCACAATTTCCCGTCTGAGGACTACAGCTAGAGGCGCCAAGAAATTCACCTCAGAAGCGAACCACGGCCCTAGGATGTTCAATAGCCCGAGAACCATTAATACCACCGTAAGGTTGAGTTATGGCAGTTTGCATTGTTAATACGAGCAAGATATGGAAGGACTGTGAATTGCAGTAAACCAAGTATTGGTACCATAAAGACTCATATATGAATTTAAATAACTCCAATCGTCGAGGTTCAAAACTATGGCGCTGACCTTTAAAACATATATGTAATTATTGTAAAGTGAAAACCATAGATTAGTTATATATCAATTTGATGCCAACTATATCGATAATTTCGAATTGTTTTATGATATCAGTGCTTCGTAAATATTCAAGGGTTGGAACATTCATGTAGTAATTTTTTTATTTTTTTTTACTATGGGTTATTCTAATTTTGGATGTGTGACAAAGTAAATAAATTTTTTATTTTAATAAACTTCACATTGTAAATTTTTATACTATATATATTATTACATATGAATTCATACTTCATATTAATTTGATTTTTTGGACATAGAAATTCTACCATAGATTATTTATTTGCCCCTTGGGATGAGTATAAATTAAAGTTAAATAAATAGTTTGTTACAATAATTAGCATTTTAAAAATTTATTTATTTTATTTATATCGTATATATACATTATTTAATATATAGATACTAGACATTGTAATTTCTCCTCCTCATTTGGTCGCATAAACTAAAGATGTTGTTGACGCTAATGTTTCATCCAAAATTATTTATGCACCTATTTCTATTTTGCTCCAAGATTATCTAGTCTAAGTAGTAACACTACCTATTACACTTAATAAATGGAGTTGTCTATAATGCGACTTTTTGGAGATTCTGGTGACGGAATACGGTGGAAGAAATTGAGGTTAAATCTTGATTTTTAGCAGTTAAAATGGTTTTTTAACTGCATATTTGGATTTAGCACCTTGAAAAACCCCTGGGACCCTTTGATTGTGCAGAAACTAGCTATCAAACTTGCGATTCCAATAAATTGCTGCCGGATTTTGACCGGAAAAACCTGCCGGAAAGACTTTCAAAAAGTCTCATTATAGACAACTGCTTAATAAATTATAAATTTGAGAAATGTAATTGTAAAAATTTAATGTTTTTTTAATATTAAATATTTAATATTAAAAAAATCTTATTTATCAATTAATAATTAAAATAAAATTATATAAAACAAATTTAAAAATAAATAAAATATTAAACTACATTAATAAGTTTTTTTTCTCAAAACTATTAATAAATAATAAAAATCCACATTCTTTTCTACAAAGTTGTCTTTAGTGTGATTTTTTGAAAGCTTTTCCAATGGATTTTTCCAGTTTAATTTCTTTAAAATCTGGTAGGAATTTATTGAAATAGCAAGTTTAATGGGTAACCCCTGCACAATCCAAGTGCCTTAGGGGTTTTTCAGGATGTTCAATCCATCACATTAAAACCAACTCCCTTTTTTACATCCTACAAAATAATTAAATTAACAATATAATTAAATTAACCATATACATAATTATGGATTATTTTTTAAAGATTCTCATCTGGGCTGATCAACCCCTAGCGTCCAATAACTAGGCCTAACCCCAAGGGCTTCGAGGAGAATTGACCCTGTGACCTCCCAATTGGCCAGGCATTGATTTGACGAGTTGAGCTAACCCTTGAGGCTATATAGGCCTAACTCCAAGGGCTTCAAGGAGAATTGACCCTGTGACCTCCCAATTGGCGAGGCTGTTAGAGAAAAACAATGCGCAGTGGAAAATAAAAGACAAATGCAGTATAAAAAATCATACACAAATGACACAATGATTTAACGTGGTTCACCCAACCAATCTGGGCTACGTCCACCAAACAGACATCAGCAATCTTATTATTAAATAGGAGATTACAATAATTTATTTCCTCACACTCCCTCTACCTCATTCCAATATCCTGTATGGGCATATTTTTATAGCTAAGAGAATCCAATTGACTCATAAATCCTCTCACAACAAATATAGGATGCATTAACTTTTTCCCAACAAAATAGAGCTAATATAGCAACAAATCCTATTGTTGTCACATACATGAGATTTTGCCCAATTTGTTAAAACCAAAAATCTCAACAATCTCCACCTTGACAACAATTAGCCTGATACCCTGTTTCTTTATTATTTTTATCTTTTCTTCAAGCCAAGAGAAGCCAAACACCAACATAGCTTCTCTAACAAAACTGGTTTCGTGAACATGTCTGCACAGTTCTCCTTCGTATGCACCTTTTCAAGAGAGACTCCCCTTTCAGTGATAACCTGTCTTACAAAATGGTACTTGATTGGTATATGCTTTGATTTACTGTGATAGGCCGGATTATTAGCCAAATGTATTGCACTTTGATTGTCACAAAATAACTTGATGTTTTCCTGCAACCTACCAAATCACCAAACAAACCTTTCAACCAAATCGCTTCTTTGCAAGCATGAGAAGTAGCAATGTATTCTGCTTCAGTAGTGGATAAAGCAACATCGTTCTATAGCTTTGACATCCAGTTAATAGCTCCACCTGCAAGAGTAAAGACATACCCTGATGTTGACCTTCTCTTATCCAAATCGCCTGCAAAATCGGAATCAACATATCCACAAACAAATTCACTACTCTTATTATAAGTGATACAATAATCACTTGTGCCTCTCAAATACCGAAGCACCCATTTCACTGCTGACCAGTGTTCTTTACCTGGATTTTCCATATACCTGCTGACAACCCCAACTGCATGTGAAATATCTAGTCGAGTGAAAACCATCGCATACATCAAACATCCTACTACATTGGCATACGGAATTCGAGACATATATTCCTTTTCTTCATCTGTATTAGGACATAAACTAGAAGAAAGCTTAAAATGGGAAGCTAAAGGGATTGACACAGGCTTCACATTGTTCATACCAAACCTCAAGAGTATTTTCTCAATATACTTATGTTGTGATAGCCACAACTTACCATTGCTCCTATCTCTGAAAATCTCCATGCCCAAAATCTGTCTTGCTGCTCCTAGATCTTCCATATCAAATGTCCTTGCCATCTGAGCCTTTAACCTGTTGATCTCTTCTATGCTTTTGCTTGCTAAAAGCATATCATCAACATACAAGACTAAGATAATGAATATGCCATTACTTAATTGCTTAAAATAAACACAATGATCATATTCACTTCTTATATATTTCTGACTCAACATGAAAGAATCAAACTTCTTGTACCATTGCCGAGGCGACTGCTTCAGACCATACAATGATTTCTTGAGCCTGCAGACAAATTTCTTATTTCGATGATGAAAAAACCCTTCCGGTTGTTCCATATAAATTTCCTCATCTAAATCTCCATGTAAAAATGCAGTCTTAACATCTAGTTGCTGCAATTCTAAATCAAGCAAAACAACTAATGCTAACACAATTCTAATTGAAACTATTTTAACAACTGGTGAAAATATCTCATGAAAGTCAATGCCTGCTTTCTGAGAAAACCCTTTTGCGACCAACCTCACTTTGTACCTGTCCTCTGTATCATTCACACCCCGTTTCAATTTGAAAACCCATTTACATCCCACAGTTTTCCTGTCTTTCGGAAGTTCAACCAGATCTCATGTGCCATTCTTACCTAAGGCCATCATTTCGTCCTTCATGGCTGCTTTCCACTTGTCACTTTTCGAACCTTCTACAGCTTCCTGATAGCACAAAGGTTCATCGTCGTTAGCGGTAGATGCAACTGAAGTAACATAATCATCATACCTTTTAGGAGGGAGTTTAATTCTTGTAGACCTCCTTAATGATGTTTCTGGTGCTTCCACAATTGGCTGACTACCATCTGTAGGAATTACTTCATGATCAGCATCTGAGACATTTTCATGATCTACATCTGAACCTTGTTCATGATCTGAATATGAATCCTATTCATGACTTGCATCTGAACTATGTTCATCTAGACTATCATTGGAAGTGGTTTCAAACTGAATGTGTTGCAAGAGAGAGACATCATCCTGTTTCAATTTATTATCTACATCTAACTGTACAAGAGAGGATTCATTAAACTTTACATCTGTGCTAATGATGATTTTGCGGGTAGTAGGATCCCACAATCTATATCCCTTTATTCCATCACCATACCCAACAAAGATATACCATTTTGACTTTGGATCTAATTTAGTTCATTGATGTTTATGCACTAGAGCATATGCATCACAACCAAACACTCTGAGTTTAGAATAATCACAAGGGTGACCTTTCCATACCTCTTGAGGAATCTTGTAGCCCAGCACCGTTGATGGTGATTGATTTATCACATAACAAGTTGTATCCACCGCTTTTGTCCATAACTCCTTCTGCAAACCGGTGTTACTCAACATACTCCTTGCTCTCTCTAAAAGAGTCCTATTCATGCGTTCAGCAACTCCATTCTGCTGAGGAGTATAAACATTGGTCTTATGTCTCTTGATCCCAGCGTCCTTGCAATAATTGTCAAACTCCTTGGAAGTAAACTCACCACCACTGTCAGTTCTTGAACATTTTATAGTTCTACCAGTGATGTTTTCTACCAATGCTCTAAACTATTTGAAAACTATAAAAACATCAGACTTCCTTTTCATCATGTAGACCCACACTTTCCTAGAAAAATCATCAATAAATGATGCAAAATATGACGAGCCACCATATGAGGTTGTAGGGGATGGACCCCAAACATCTGAATGGATATAATCAAGGATTCCTTTACTAGTATGTTTGCCTGTTTTAAACTTTTGCTTACTTTGTTTCCCAAACAGACAATGTTTACAGAAATCTAACTTTCCAGACTTTAGATTAGGAAGTAACTTGCGGTCAACCAAAATCTTTAACCCTCTTTCACTCATATGGCCCAACCTTTGATGCCATAAGCGAATAGAACTACTGTCATGTTCAGAAACTGTAGACACATGATCTGACCCTGTTCTTCCTTCTAACTGAAATAGATTTCCTACCTTCTTAACTTTCATTACTATTAAAATACCTTTGTAAATTTTCATTACTCCACCTTGAATTACAGTTTTATATCCATTTGTGTCAAGTGATCCTAGTGAAATTAGATTTTTCCTTAATTCTGGTACATGTCTTACATCAGTTAAAAATTTGGTTGTCCCGTCAAACATTTGCAATTGTATACTCCCAATTCCCACAATATTACATGTGACATCATTACCCATGTACACGACTCCATCATTAATTGATTTATATGTCTTAAACCATTCTCTATGAATGCACATGTGGTTTGATGCACCAGAATCTAACAGCCAATGTTGATCATGATTTGACAAATTAACTGATAACACTTCATCACTCATACCTGAACCGGATGCCAAACCTTTATCTGTCGTATTTGCTTCTTTCTTCTCTATCGAAGAATCTTCTTGAGAAGTTTGATGTCGCTTCCAGCAGTCCTTCTTCAAATGCCCCGATTTGCCACAAAACCAACACTTTACCTTACTCTTCTTCCCTTTCGACTTTGAACGTGAGTCGCTCTGCCTACTGAAGTGTCTTTCTTTAGAACGACCTCTGACCATCATTACCTCTGACCATCATTGCTTCTGATGTAGAGGTTTCTAAATTCGATCTTCTCCTTGTTTCTTCAGATAATAAAGATGCAACTACATCATCAAAATTAAGGGTTTCTGATGAACTAAGACTTATAGAAGTAACAATATGATCCCATGACTCGGGCAATGAGCACAATAAAGTAATATCTTTATCTTATGATTGAAATTTTACTTCTATACTTTCTAATTGCACCAGGAGAGTATTAAAAGCATTCAAATGATCAGTAATCGATGTACCTTCCTCCATTCGCAAACTGTATAATTGTCACTTCAAGAGAATCCTATTGGTTAAGGATTTTGTCATGTACAGCTTCTCAAGCTTCGTCCACAAACCAGCAGTTGTTTTCTTTGACATGATATTAAACAAAAAATCATCCACCAAACACAGCCGAATAGCACTCACTACTCTTTCATCCATCTCGTCCCACTCATCATCTGTTATGTTGTAAGGCTGTTTGGTTTTTCCCATCAACGGCTTCGCCACGCCTTGTTGCACAAGAAGATCGTACATCTTCACCTTCCAGATCTCGAAGTTGTTTTTGCCATTGAACTTCTAAATCTCAAAACGAGCACTTTGAGTTTTTTCCATATTGTATCAACCCAAAAAAAATCTCCAATTCCAACTTGTTAATCAATCAAATTAATATCTAACAAAAAATTGCCTTCGTCTTCTACTGTACTACCTTTATCTTATTAAAAAATCTCTCTGTTGTACAAAACTGCATATTACAAATAAAAAACCAAAATAAAAATGCAGTTTTACCAACACGGTCCTCGGTTGGCGCACCGAAAGGGACTTGGCGCTACTTGAACAGCAGACAATCCACGCCAGAAGCAAAATCGCTCTAAGTACCGAAATTGGCGCGACTATTCCCGTCGAATCCATGCCAATCGGGATATTGGCGCCCTGGCACAACTAATAAGCTCGGATTCGTGCCAATAGGTGCTCTTATTCCGCGATTACCCGTGCCAATCCGTTCACTGCCTAATATTGGCGCGACTGTTTGGCCCGAAACCGCGCCAATTGCCAAATCTCGGAAAACTCCACCCGCATCTCTGTTGCACGCACGTACTTGCTCCTCAACACACTCTGATACCAATTGTTAGAGCAAAACAGTGCGCAGCGAAAAATAAAAGACAAATACAGTATAAAAAAATCATACACAAATGACATAGTGATTTAACGTGGTTCACCCAACCAATCTGGGCTACGTCCACCAAACAGAGGCATCAGCAATCTTATTATTAAATAGGAGATTACAATAATTTATTTCCTCACACTCTCTCTACCTCATCCCAATATCCTGTACGGGCGTATTTTATAGCTAAGAGAATCCAACTGACTCATAAATCCTCTCACAACAAATATAGGATGCATTAACTTTTTCCCAACAAAATAGAGCTAATATAGCAACAAATCCTATTGTTGTCACATAAATGAGATTTTGCCCAATTTGTTAAAACCGAAAATCTCAACAGAGGCACTGATTTGACGGGTTGAGCTAACCCTTGAGACTATTGTGTTAGAAAGTTTTATTAGATATTATTGAAAGTATTTTATGAGTAATGCAATAATAATTATATACGCACTGAATTTTCATTTATAATATATATGTGAAATTGCAAATTTAATTTGCTATAATTTATTGGCTATATATTTAATTTTGGGTATATATTTAATTAAGAAATTAACGATATAATTTATTAATTAAGTATTAAATTAAAATTAATGATTTAATGTTTATATTTAGTAGAGTTTCATAGAAAGAGATCTTCACAATGGTTATATTTTAGTTAAGAAGTGAATAGAAATGATATTCATGATTTTCAACCTATCATAAATAGATTTAAAAAAAATTATTATATTAAAAAAAATAATAAAATATTTTATATGCAAAATTTTAATTTTTTTTTTTTACAAAATTATCTTTGCCCAATTACAATAAATTTAACAAATTACAATATAACTATGCATTTTAATCTCTCAGTGATAAAACCGTTTTGAACAATTTTGGAGTGAGCAAATACAACTGAAATTTTGGAATGAGCTACTCCAACTCATGAATCTCTTTATGAGCTACTACAACTCATGAATCTCTTTATTGTTCTAGAATGTGATTTGGATTTCTTAATTTGAGTTTTTTTGAAGTTGAATATCAATTGTATAAATAAAAGAACTTTGCTTTTCATTTAGAAAAGAGATTTAGGGAAAAGGTTAGAAAGATTTATAAATTTATTAGAATTTTATTTTATATTTAAATTATTAGTGTGTGAATATATGATACATTAAAATATGTTTTAGTTGTTATAGTTAAAAGTTTAGGATATGGAAGGTTATTAAGTTGAAAAAATTTAAATGGGAAGGTGTAATGGTAAATTTTAAAAATTAATTTACTAATTATTGTAAATT